>NHTK01000202.1:0-48470 GCA_002938355.1 Panaeolus cyanescens
GGCCTCGGAGTATGCCGCGCGCAGCGTCGGTCCCGTTTCTCATGTGTAATTGAGTCGAGGTCTACCTGTTCCATCTTCGCTCTTTCAACTGCTTCATCTCAATTGCTATTAATCTTATTTGAATCAATCAACGTTCGTTCATTTCTATGCCAGCCTGTCACTTCTCTCGATCGTCATAATCGAAGATACGTATGTATATATATCATGGCAGTGGTCTCAGCGGGACAATTTTCCCGGAACTCCGGGAACACAGAAACAATTCTCCGTGCCAGCTCAAGGCATGCGTATACCTAATATCCTGATCGCTTGCAAGTGCTTCTGAGACTCGAGTCTGCTGTATGTCATGTTGTCAACCTCAAGGACATGCGCTGAGGCCACTACTTCTGGCTATTACTAACGGCCAACCCAGACCGTCACACACGTCATAAGTTTTGCCAACGTAACAGACGTACTTTCGTTGGAAGGTAACACGGTGACCAGTAACTTGTAGTATACTTCATTAAGTGTTCTTTCTCTGAAAACATGGCTATTTGTAGCGTTCAAGGCCTTCTGTCCATTCGTCGTCAACTGGTTGCCATCTTTGCGACGTATCGAGGGTACAGAATTGGAGTAAGTTATAATCTGTGTACACATATATACACCATGAATAAACAAATAGTAAACTCAAATTACTCACAAATCGAGTCTTTTCGATACTTGGCAAAGTCAAGGGCTGTCTGAGTTGAGTTCGATACTGAAAATTTAAAATAGCCGCTCTAGATCATCTCTCCGAACACAGGGCCGCTTCTTTCGTCGAGTTAAATTGGCACATACTGCCGCTACCTCTATTACTTAATTGAAGATCAGTCGTCAAGTTCAAATCTTGTGCAGTCATGCCACGGGTCTTTACTGATTGCAACTTTCAATTCAAACCTAATTCAACATCGCAGTTCTTACATACATATCTTCAGCCTATTCCAATTCATTCCCTTCCCCCAATATCGTTCTACAATCTTATATAATAATCCCTTCGTCTTTATCTTATCTATATGTGAGACGGTCCGACAAACATGACTTTATCACGAGCCACTTTATCCTATTTCCATTGTGCAATTCAATAGACCTCCAAGTTCAAGTTTATGTATCTCTCTTCTTTCCCACCACTGGCAGCTGTCGTACCCACATCTCTACATTCACATATCGCCTAATATAACCTAACTTCTTATATTCTAACCATTCAACATAGAGCGGGCATCATTTCTTCAAAGCGGCTATGTTACTAGCCGAGTTACGACCTGTTGTTATTGTCACTATTTTAAGCGCGCGCTGCTCACGAATAACACCCCGTCCCCTCTCCCTGTCATGAGCCATAGAAAGGTATTCACAGTCCAAGTCAAACGATGTAATAAAATTCCCTCGATCTGCGCCTAAGTTTGAGAATAAGAGATATGTTGTGGGACGTCAACTACGAAAAACGGTGAAGAAGCCCGACTAATATTTCTGAACACTTCGAAGAGGTGGAATAAAGATGTGCCATCCTTATCGTCAAATGAGCTTCGAGATTTTGTCTTCCGCATCTCATGAAAGAAGGAAAAAAATGACGAATCACGAGCCATTATAGGTCGACAAATGACCTATGTGAGTTGCCAGAAGGCACTCTTCCAACCGATATAAAGGAGGAGCTGTTAAAAGTGTAACAAACCAATCTACCCAAGACATTCTACTACTTCGGAAATCAGAAACATGGCAGCACCTGTATCTTTCCGCGGACCCACTGACCCTCGACTCAACAAACCCGTCCACGATGAGCGGCACATGCGAATCATTTGCATCGGTGCAGGCGCATCCGGGCTGCTTTTGGCGTACAAGCTCCAGCGCTCCTTCGAGAACTATGAACTCGTAGTTTACGAGAAGAACAAGGACATCGGAGGGACATGGTACGAGAACAAGTACCCAGGGTAAGGTTTCGTTTTTTCGTATCACAGTCTATTCGTAATATCATCATACTCACACCCACACACCCAACCTTAGATGTGCTTGCGACGTTCCATCGCACACTTATACGTGGAGCTTCGAGCCCAAGAAGGACTGGTCCTCGGTCTACGCAGGCTCAGACGAAATAAAGCAATACTTCACCGACTTCGCCAACAAATACCAACTCCTCAAGTATGTCAAACTCAACCACGCCGTGTCTAGCGCCATATGGAACGAGAGATCAGGCCAATGGGACGTTGAGGTGCAGAATGGAGAAGATGGGAGTGTCATCAAGGACCGATGCGACATACTGATCAACGCCACTGGTTTTTTGAACTCTTGGAAGATGCCCGATATTAAGGGATTGGAGACCGTATTCAAGGGGAAGGTCCTTCATACGGCAGGATGGGATGAGAGCGTGGATTTAACGGGCAAACATGTCGGCCTCATTGGGAATGGGTAAGCGACACGCAATGACTAGACCACTACAGATACTCACCAAATGTATTTGCAGTTCATCTGCCATTCAAGTCCTCCCAGCAATTGCTCCGAAAGTTAAAAAGGTTACCACCTTCATCCGCTCCGAAACATGGGTTGCGCCGACCCAAAGACTGGCTCAACACGTCTACACCCCCGAAGAGCGCCACGTTTTCGAAACAGACCCACAAGCCTTCCTCGAATACCGTAAAAGTCAAGAAACGGCATTCAGTACCCTCTTCGGCATCTGGATCAGCGATTCGAAAATGCAAAAGGGGACCACAGCCAACCTACGCAACGCGATGAAGAAGGCGCTGAACAACGAAGCGCTGGAATGGATCATACCCCAATGGGGTTTTGGTTGCCGACGATTGACGCCTGGAGTTGGATACCTTGAGGCTCTGGCTTCCGAGAAGGTTCAGGTTGTGAGAGGCAGTGTGGTTGCTACGACAGAGGAAGGATGCGTTTGCGATGATGGAAAGGAGTATCCTGTTGACATCATCATTTGCGCCACGGGCTTCGACACGAGCTTTAAACCACGTTTCCCTGTCATAGGTCGAGGGGGTGTGGACTTGCGTGAGCAATGGGACCGCGAGCCAAAGTCTTATCTAGGAGTTGGGGCCGGAAATATGCCGAACTACTTCACGTTCACTGGACCTACAAGTCCTCTCGGTAACGGCCCTGTTCTGGCTGGAATGGGTGAGTAAACGTCGTTCTCTTTGTACACACTACTAGTCTTTCTGACATCTTCACCCCTTCTGCAGAGGCACAAGCAGATTACATGCTCAAGTTCGTCAACCGCTATCAAACAGAAAACATCCACAGCTTTGCGCCCAAACCTGAAGTTATAGAAGAGTGGGTCGCATTCAAAAACAACTTCATGAAGAACTCCACCTGGAATCACAACTGCAAGTCGTGGTATAAAAATGCAGATGGGGTTGTCACGGCACTTTGGCCCGGAAGCTCGCTCCACTACATCGAAGTCATGCGGGACCCCCGATACGAGGATTGGGACTTCAAATCTAACGGCAATCGTTTCAACTTTGTAGGGAATGGCTATTCACAGACGGAGTCTGATATGACTGCCGATTGGGCCTACTATATTACAGATCATGATGATTCACCTTACCTTAGCCGCTCGAAGTATAGGAAGGTGCTCACGAGGTCAGGAACGATGAAGCACGAAGTGAGCGATGAGGTTCTATTCTAGTAGTAGCACGCTTGTCGTGTTTATATTGCTTTTTTCTTATTGAATGCAAATACGCTGTCCTAAACGACAGGATCTTGTAAATAAATAATGTCGAGTAAATGTATGCCTGTAAATATTTTCAGTTTGCTGGTAATTTGTAGCTTTCACATTGCAAATCTTCGGTGGTTCGGTCCATTCTTCCTATATTCCCACGCCCTCAAGAACGTTGCCTGATTGGCCGACCTTGGGCCAACCAATGGTCTCGTCCTCAGTCTTATGTCCTTGTACCGAACTGACTGCCTTTGCATTGAAACCCGCTATCGTCCTATTGGGTACCGCCAATGTACTGATTGGCATCTGAAAAGCAAGTTCATGACAAATCAAATTGAAATTCATATAGACCTTCGCTTGAGCCTGGTCATCGACCTATTTTAAGCGCGCTGCTTATAAAGATGGCTTCTTGGCAACAGGCGCGATCGCAAGCCACAGAAATTCGTTGACAAAACAGACGTGAATTACAGTACTATATTCTCGCGGCATATGCGCTTAGAGGCAAGAAGGTCTTTCATGGGACGAAAAAAAAACAAATCCTCGGCGTCCATTTGACGATAAGAATGAGCCTGCTTCCTTCCTTCTCATGACATTGGCCTTGTGGGGATTTATGAGAAAAATACTGCTACTTCTCTTCATAAGATAGCTAGATAGATAAAATATAAATATAGTCCACAATCTCACAACTATCAGCCTCCCAATAGAATTGATATAAAACGAGAACGTATTGCAAAGTTGGCCAGCATAACAGAACGATTTCGAAATATGTCTGCCCCGATTTTTTCTCGCCAACCCATTGACCCTCGACTCAAAAAGCCCGTTCACGACGAACGACATATCAGAATAATATGCATTGGTGCAGGCGCATCTGGCCTCCTGCTCGCATACAAGCTTCAGCGCTCATTCGATAAATACGACCTCGTTGTGTACGAGAAGAACGAAGATATTGGAGGGACATGGTACGAGAACAAGTATCCAGGGTGAAGCACTTTCCTTCCGTTACGCTGTATACTGCCATAAACATACTCAAACTTAACCCTGAATTTTAGATGCGCATGTGACGTCCCATCGCACACCTACACCTGGAGCTTTGAGCCCAAGAAGGACTGGTCGTCCGTTTACGCAGGCTCAGCCGAAATCAAGCAATACTTCACAGACTTCGCCAACAAATATGAACTGCTCAAGTATGTCAAGCTCAACCACACCGTATCGAGCGCCATTTGGAACGAAAGAGCAGGAAATTGGGATGTCGAGGTGCGAAAGGGGGAGGACGGGAGCGTTGTGAAAGATCGTTGTGATATCTTAATCAATGCCGCGGGATTCTTGAACGCTTGGAGGATCCCTGGTATTGAAGGGTTAGAGAACTTCAAGGGCAAGGTGCTTCACACAGCCAGATGGGACGAGACTGTGGACTTGACGGATAAACATGTTGGTCTTATTGGCAATGGGTGAGCTATGGGATGCCTGTGCCACTGAATTTCCTGTTGATAGACCGATATAGATCATCTGGTATCCAGGTTCTCCCAGCAATAGCTCCAAAAGTGAAAATGGTTACCACCTTCATCCGTTCCGAAACATGGGTCGCCCCCGCACAAGGACTGGCTCAACATGTCTACACCCCCGAAGAGCGCCATGTCTTTGAAACAGACCCACAAGCATTTCTCGAGTACCGCAAAACTCTCGAAACAGGGTTCAGCAGCATCTTTGGGATCTGGATCGGAAATTCTGCGATGCAAAAGGCAACAACGGCTGCTATGCGCAAGGCAATGCAGAAGGCGTTGAACAACGAAGCGCTGGAATGGATAATCCCCCAGTGGGGGTATGGATGCAGACGATTTACACCTGGGGTGGGATACCTTGAAGCATTGGCGTCTGAGAAAGTGCAGGTTGTGAAGGGCGGGGTGGTGGCTGCGACAGAGGATGGCTGCGTTTGTGACGATGGGAAAGAGTATCCCGTTGATATCATCATTTGCGCTACGGGCTTCGACACGAGCTTCAAACCCCGTTTCCCAATCATTGGGCGTGCTGGTGTAGATTTGCGTGATGCGTGGGACCATGAACCAAAATGTTACTTGGGAGTTGCGGCAGCAAACATGCCCAATTACTTCACGTTCACAGGTCCTTCAAGTCCTTTGGGCAATGGTCCACTTCTAGTTGCAATGGGTGAGCTTACATCTTCTTGAGTTAATCACTCGCACCTTTTACTAATGTGAAAAACCACGACCCGGTCAACAGAGGCACAAGCAGACTACATGCTCAAATTCATCAACCGCTATCAAACGGAGAATATCCACAGCTTCTCGCCCAAGGCAGAAGTTATTGATGAATGGGTCGAATTCAAAAACAACTTCATGAAAGACTCTACATGGGGGCAAGGTTGTAAATCCTGGTATAAAAACTCGGATGGAGTCGTCACTGCGCTTTGGCCAGGAAGCTCGCTCCACTATCTTGAAGTCCTTCGAGATCCCCGATACGAAGATTGGGACTTCAAATCCAACGGAAACCGGTTCAATTTCGTAGGAAATGGGTATTCACAGACCGAGTCCGATATGACTGCTGATTGGGCGTATTATATCACTGATCATGACGACTCACCTCACCTCAGCCGCTCGAAGTATAGGAAGGCGCTTACGAAGTCTGGGACGATGAAGCACGAAATGAGCGATGAGGTTTTGTTCTAGTAGGAAATAAATAGGAAACATAACCGGCGTAACCAGTTTTTTCTAGTCCGGTCCATTCATCCGAGATTCCCACGCCTTGAGAAAACCTTCGCCTCGATGCGCCAGGAGCGCTGCATGCAGGCTGTCTGAGTGTCATCTGAGCGTATATCCTTTTCACTTCTCCGTATATTCAATTCTAGACCAAAATACGAATAGTGTTTCTACCGGTGCGAGCCACACCGTGTGAAGCCATGGCACAAGAAACATGAGAAACGGGACCGACGCTGCGCGCGGCATACTCCGAGGCCTTTAGGCCACTTCCTTAGGCAATTACATCACATCAATGTGGCTATGCTTTGATCGCATCAGTGTGGCTATGCTCATCTCATCTCTTCGACTCCTTAGTTCTTGTTTGCGTCTCCACTTTGCCCGTTCAAAAGTGAAACTCTATGAGGTCACCGTATCTCAATAGTAGAAAAGCTTTCTCCTCCATCGGCGTCCTTGGTCTCACATTGATTCACAAATCGACCATCATCCAATATCATAATGTCCTTGTCGTCCGACGGTCCCTCATTTCCCGACTTGTTGAGAACTTGTCTTGAACAATTGGGTAGGTGGTTTTCGTTTACTTTATTCTTACATGTGATCTCACATATCTACAGAAGGATCTGATCAACCTGAAAATGTTCATGACATGGTGGGTGTTGCATCACCCACTATGACCTTCCTCGACACCGCTGGTTTTGCTCCGGAGGGATCAAATCTCTCTCATGCAGAGTATTTCCTCACTCTCACACGTCCTGCCAACGATTGTCGAGTAGGAGGTGTGAATTATGCCGAAGAATACGACCGACAAGTGAACGTTCTCCAAAACATCCAGAATCGCATGTCTCGAGGGGAGGACGCCCAGTGAGCATTAAATTCATTTTCGTCGGTCTTAATGTAACAAGACTCTTAGATTTCTCTTACTCAAGGATCACGGTCAAGTATCTGTACGATTTCGGCGATTGGTGTTTGACCGATGCCCTCCCAAATTACGAGGTACGACTGCACACGTCTGCGTGTCGTCTTGCTTATATGTTTTGTTCTGATCCGCGTTAGCGCGACATGCCATACGCATGCTTCGTAACTGGCCAGTGCCTAACTGTTTCCTTGCTCAACAACGATCAATGGAAGGCAGGTTTATCCCTTATCGACTGTCCGTGTACGATCGCCAGGGCAATGCAGTACCTCCCGAAGCAGTACACACCTCCGTCCAAGGTAAACTTGTAAAAGCAGCTTTTGGTCTGAAGCATCTCTACATGGCTCAAGAGACTGGAGAAGGCGTTGATTTGTTTCTTGGTAAGTGAAACCGTGTCTCTAAACCGTTGTTCTTCATCTTGAAAATTATGCAATAGGATTTTTGAAGCGGATCGACATTCTGGAGTGATAGTATATATCACTAGTCGACTCTGATTTCTAGTCTACACATATCTTCACTATGTAATCTCGCTGTTCTGTAATATCAAATCCTTTTCACATTTTCCTTGCTCGTGTCATGCCTATTGGACCTGAACATCTTAAAATTTCCCTTCATTTATTGAATTGTACCCTGGCTTAAGTTTGCTAAATTCTGTAGCTACCTAAACAAACATTTGACCATGTTCCGGAGGTTATTGTCTTTGAAGGACCTAGAAGTTATCGTCAATTTATACTCCTTGAAGAAATAGAATAAAACGTACACTGTTTCCTCTTTATACGAGCGTTTACGACCAAATAAAATAGTCGCTTGACGCTTGCAACGAGCATTAGACACATAAGCAAACCTGAGTGCCTCCAGTTTGAGGGGTGCATACTCATGCACAAATCGCCCAAGTCTAACGACTGACTGTCGTAACCCCCACGAATTGGCTTCTATGACATTGTCACCGGTAGCTGGTGATGACGAAAGAGGAATTGTCCAACACAGATCGTCTCCTACGTGTCGTTCTCCTATGGGGAAAGGGCTCCACCGTGAGGAGGCGTCTTCACGCGGGGGACTCTTCACCATCGTCCATCCCCGGCTGCGATACTTTCCCAGAGCATCTTCACTGTGACCCTCTTCGAGGCCAGGTCGATATATCACTAGTGACCTTTTTTGCAACAACGTCGCCTTGGGGTATAGGCAATACGCGTGGTCATGGGTGATGATGTTCATAACGCAAGCTATTCAGTGCGCATTGGTCAATAGGTAACAAGGATATTAATGGTCGCGGACTCGGACTCACTCGAGTGGTATTCCAGGATGATCCCTATAGGCGACCCGTGAGTCACTATAAGCTGAATTTTCCGCCCTCCACGTTCAAGATTGATAACAGCGCGCAAGTTAGGACCTATGCCTCGATTATTTGGATGACGGTTAGCCCCCATAGCCCCATTGTTGCGACGTACGTTAGGGCCCATCCTCCAAATGTTAGGGCGCTGGTTAGCACGCACGCCACGAACGTTGGGCCGAGCGATCCCATCCCTTCCTCTCAACAGGATGTGTTGGAATTGCTGTCCCAGTCTGAGTGCTGCATCATTCTGCTCTTGGTACTCTTCTGTGCGCTTTGTGCATACGTACCCAATGGAGCATATCCAGTCGAAAATGCGCGATTGGTAACGATCTTCAACGTAGATGTCCAGGTCCGAATCTGGGCCGAAATCCTGCCCTGAAAAGAAACGTAGCGCAAACGATCCTGAAATAATTAGTCCATTGCTTTGCTGAAGGATCTGGAACATTGATGCTTCAATTGGCGTGAAAAAATCCTCGAGCTGTTTCCCTATGTTGTGCGTCTTGGCGATGTAGGAATGCACTAGTTGTCGTGCATTCTTGGAAACCTTTGCGAAGGTGAGCAGCGTGGGCAGCGACATATTGGAGAATAGGGAATCATGAATACGAGTGTAGCTGGAAAAAATGTTGATCACATATCATTGTGTCCTTTTACTATACAATCAACTCACTGCATCATTGCTCTTTTATGACTGCTGACAAGGCGAGGAGAGGATTGTTGGGCGACGTACTGGTACTTGGAAATTGAACTGAATAAATTTATATTGTGGACCTCTGCCGTGTACGGCATGAAAAACAGGGTGGATCTAGTCCGGTAGCAGGTAAAGCAGTGTTGTACTTCATTCTGATAGTAGACGTCGTTCTTGTTTCCGGGGTGAAAGAATTGGATCTACTTACATGCATGGGGGAGCACACGTGACTGTGAGTCGCCTCAAGGTTCAAGCCAGGAATGGTTACGGATGTATGATTTGCCTTGAGACATATCTTATTCGTCATGGCCTGCGACCTATTCACTCGAAATCTGCTCTTTGACACTATCTACACTTCTTCCGCAACATGGCCATGGCGACTGAAAACTTCTTACAAGGATACTCGTCGACTGCACAATCCATGCAAGTTGTTCAGGATTGCTTCTCCGACCACGACGACTCTTCACTTTTCGCGGGCAAGAATACCTGCAAAGAAAACTATGACATATTAGAAGGCCTAGACATGGTTCTACACGACGAACCCGAGAAAGAATTCCGTGTGGTGAAAGCAGTCGATCACAATGTTGAGTTCAAGTTCCGCATATTCGGCACATTGTCCGCATCCTGCCCCTCTAACGGCTCTTCTGACCGCAAAACCAGTGTAAGAGTCATGGCTTGTCTTATTCATTTTTTCACTAACAATGGGTATGGCTCTAGAATGAAGTATACGGCAACATGTTGAGGGAAAATTACACCATTCACGTTCCGCGCGCCGCAAGCCAGATGATGAAAACAATGTATGATCGTCAAATGTGGGCACTACATCTGCTCATCAGGCGAGTTGCAATGGCAAGTAATCTTCTATCAATGATCTATCACCACCCTGGCTCACCTATCCCTCTCCTATCCGATCCCCAGACTATGCAAACACCCCATATTGTTTTCAACATTCTAGGACCCGGCATATACAAGGTACAGTTCAAGCCAACTACAATCAGCTTATATTTACATGGAGATCTAGGTGCCGAACCTGTCTGCTTTGCGGGAAATAGAATATATAGAGGGTGATCCAATCTCAACGGACGATGATCCACACTTTCCGCGCTCGGTCGTCTTCGATCTTGACCAACACCCTATCCAAAACTGGCGTGCGTTCCAAATTTATCAGGACAACGTCGTATCGGTGATGGAAGGTAGCCTGCGTTTCTCAGGAGTTTATGGAAGAGTTTTGGTATGTCTTTGTTCACAGATCCCTTTCGTTCGCCTCACATTTTTGTTACTATCACTAGCACAGTCGGTTTGTTTGCGAGAGCGTCAGAGTTATAGCTGCGGAAAATTAAATACAAGGCTTTGGCTACGTAGTGGACGTGGCGTATTCGTAGTTCAAACTTCAAGTTCAATTGTATGTCATGTCCTTGCTTGAATCCATGCGCTGTTCAATCCGCGTACAACACTTATGACGCAATCAACTCTCTTGAAAGACATGTGCCATTTCACAATGGAGTTGTCTAATACACCTACGGGGTCATAGTGTTGATGACGTGCAGTGTATGACTGAACTCTGGAACAAGTGGGGCGAGATGTCTTCAGCCTCCCTTTATTTTCATTATTGACGTTCAAGAATCGACTCACGGAATGGTTGTGCCCGAAGTCTTTGAGAATAAAGGTATGTCGATGATCACAACCAGCGTCCCTAAATTTACCTATCTTACTACAGAGTATCTGTCCACTTTCACGCTCTATGGCAATGTGCTGCCTCGTGGGTTGAAAATGAACACCCACGGCTCGTACCTTTCTGGTGCATCCAACGAACTTGAAGACGCATATGTTCATTTTATCCTCCATCCATGCAATCCACTTATGGGACCTGGAATGCGAGAGAAAGAGGAGCAGTTTCTTGAGACCTTTGAAGAGATAGACGAGATGATAGCGGAAGATGAGCCCAATGACTGGTATGTCGTACTTATTTGTCCACCTCACCTCCAACTCAGTCCCACATCAGGTGCCTTTTACACCGCGACGGAATACATCCTACCATCCATTTATGCCGTAATCTGTTTCAAGTACGCAAATCGGTGGACGTGCGAGTTAGACGTAGTTCACGGCTCCATACCGTCAACGATGCATGGATTTTACGGCCTGATTTTCAAGCGCAGCTTGACCAAACACTGGAAACGTACAATCTTAACCCCCTTCCCGTTTTCAATGTCAATATGGAGCCTTATCCCCCCGTTTTCTTGCAATCGCGACTTCCAGAGGCTGAGGTTGAGGTTGAATTTGACCTTAGCCGCATCTGCTACCCTCCACCACTATATTATCCCGAGGGATCTGTTGGTCGGACATCCACCATTGGTACGACAAGATCATGGGTCGATTTCATATGGCATCTAACTGTTTATTACAGGGGTGATCAACCGACTTCGCATCCTAGATTTCTGAGTCAAGAGTCAAGACGATCAGCGACTCATCTAATTTCTTCCACCAACAAATACTTTTTTCAGCGCGGGCTTTTAATATGGCGACTATATGGCTATATTTAGTCTATTTTACTTGTCGGTAATCAATATATATATTGTTGACCTCGTTTAATTTCTGGACCGACTTGAATCGACAACTTATTTCTTAACATATCATATATGGCGTTGGACGTGCTGGATGCCAAAGGTTGCACGGTTTCTATTTCATACTCCACCTCCTCTATACTTACCCTATTTACAGATGAGGATGACCTGGGTTCATTTTCTGTTACCGGGGTCGTTTCCAGCGACCCTCAGTGGATGACACCTTTTGGAACATATGACAATGAATGCATACCACTGGAGAACGCGTGTTACTTCTTATCACTCGCCCCTTGCAATCCCTCTAAAAATTTAACGCATGCATCATACTGTGACCACTTCAATGCCGTAGCTCATCACATTCGCCAACTCAAAAACAGGACATCCAACATACGATGGTATAATCCACAGCTATTCAATCGCATCTGATTCTTGAAATACTCATCTCCCTTTCCTCAGGCCGACTGAAAACCCAGGATTCGTGGACCAAAGTCTGCATTTTGTGAGAAATGTATTCCAACCGCATTGCTCCAGTGTGCTATTCCGTTCTATATAGACCGCATGTTATACTCAGTCCTATTTCATCTCCTCCCAAGGTTCCCATAACCACCCTTATAGAGCTTGGCCGGTGCGTAGATCGGTGTCCATGGCATGGAACAATGTCTGCAACACGCATGATTTCAATGCCATGCCAGTATACTCAGAAGGCCAGCTGTGCACGGATCCTCGAAAATGGCGCGATGCTTTGGCAGGATCACTAGTTGAGGTTAAATTCCGCATCGGGGTTCTCACCTATCATCAACCTGGACATGCAGGGGAGTCTTATGAAATGACTTTGTGGTCACGTAAGTCCTTGAACTATATTATATTGCCATGGGCCCAGTGTAAACGCGCCGATGATAGTCATTTTACAGGAGATATCTATTCTTGAAGGAAATGTTGTCACAGTTCGTGCCACTTTCTAATTGTTGCATGTATTCACTACCATTCAATGTACGAATTTTAAATGACCTCTGTTGTGAACTTGTGATGCTTTGCTTCAAGGCGTCTGCAGCCTTCCTGATTCTATAATTGACCAAGTGGCACAGGAGCAATCCTCTTGTATATTTGAGACTGGGCAGTTTCACATTGGACGACTAAATCAAGCTTCTTATTCAGTCATTACCTTCTCTTTCCGTCACACAGCTATGGACAAGATTGATGCAACATTGATCCCGCAGTCACTTCGTGGCGCACTTGAAGAACCAGGTGTGTGTCCATGACTTCCGGCCTTTGTGTACTGCACGGAATGATGGACTAAATATTGGACTTATTGATAGTATCAGAAAACCCTAATCAACTTCATACCATTGTTGGACGTGCATCAACCTTATCAACATATCTAGGAGCCACAGGATTTGTGGAAGACCCGCAGTCGTCAGGTAATTTAAATGAAGCTCAGTACATCCTCACCGTCGTCAGCCCACATACCGGGCAGAAGGAGACCTTCGACTCGCAGATTATCCAGCAAGCAGCTGAGCTCTTCCACCGTGAAGTCAATTCGCTCAAATCTATGCATCGCAAAATGTCTAGGGAGAAAAATGCAGAGTAAGTTGTAATAATTTATCTTTAAGAAGTACATACTCAGAACGGTTCACAACAGATTTTTGCTTGTAGACGAAGGAGGTAGTGTTGGTGTCCGGCTCAGGCGATTGGTGTTTGAGCGACGGACTCCGAACTGTGTCCTGAAAGGTCTGTTGTTTCATTCCTATGGTACGGAGTTGAGCTGAAAGTATGTTTCCAATATAGAGCTCTCTCCTGACGATCCCATGCAAACATGGCCTGTGCCGGCCGCATTTGCTGAAGAGTTACAAGCTATTTCCGCATCGATGATCCCCGCCAACATGGTTGTCACAGATGTGCATGGTCAACAAATTGACCCGCAGCACATTCCACGGGCTGTGCACGGGAAACTACTTCAAGCCACCTACCTTATTCGATATATTCCCTCCCCTGACGAGCAAGATATAAAAAAACAAGGTGTATTGTTTCTAGGTAAAGTTACGTTTAAATTCATGTTCTACATCCTATACTCAACGTTTTGCAGGTATTCTTAATAGCATACAACTTTTGGAGTAGTCGCAATCATGATGAGCAATGACCCAGTCGACTCAATACAACCACTCAACCCAATCAACTCATAGCTTAATGTACACTGCCAAAGAAGGCCTGTATGTGTGCCCCCATGCCGAAGAGACATTGCAGTCAATATCTATTCTTCCCCTGTACTTACTTGCAGAAGATAACATGCTGTCGTATGCGTAGACCGAACCCTCTGACGTGATGTAAGTAGAAACAAAGTGATAGTTACCGTGATAGATGACGCCCTTCAATGCGTAGGTTGATCCTTCTCCTACGTGAATAAACCGGTCAATTTGCACAGGTGCTGTTGTTGTACTCCCACTAAGTTCAAAACACACCAGCTCATCAGACGAATGCACCAGGTATGCATTACCGCCACACGTACAATTGCCCACGCTACCGAGCTTGCGCGTGACATCATCAGCAATGCCAGAGCCATTCAAAAGCCCATTGAATCGGCGTAATGGAACTATGTTCAAGGACATGATTTGACTAAATCCACAGGACGAGCATGCTACAAGACTTTCAGGAACATTCCCGAGCGCTCCACATATCTGCCTTGTCAAATACATGATATCGGTGCCCACCTCTCCTGTTGGGTATTGCAGGGGTTGTGGGCAGGATAAGTACTCTCTCCATTGGTTTCGTAGTGTGGTGATAGATAGCTCACTGTGGTGAACCGTACCCGATACAGCATCAACAAGCCACATCAAGGCAGAGCTATATCGCCGTGCCGCTTGCATCATCGCACCTGCCTCGCGCGACATGGAAGCAATAATAAATACCCACACATCAAAAGCGCAACTCCAGTTGCTTGAATCCCACCGGGGACCCATAGGTATCCATGGCGTACCAGTCATGGTATTCCATTCTATCATGGGCACTTCTGTTGTTGTGGTTGCCGGCGTATTTATGGCCGTATGACGCGCCTTTTTACATTTTCTATGCTCGTTTTTTTGGGCTCTATGTCCGTCTTGAGTGCTTGGTTGTTTAAGACCGGTGCCCACGTGTACGACAAAGGCATCTAAATTGCCACTCTTCCGTTTGACTCCTTCATACATGGGGTGCTCATCCTTTCCCTGAAGAACTGGGTGCCAGTCTTTTTCCTCATCTAATGATCGCCATAAGCGATAATTGTTAATGGTATCCTGACGAGTCTCTCCTATGATGTGGGATGGCAGTTCGCCCTCAAACCACATTTTGGTGATCAAGTCTAGATAATTCAAATCTCGGAATTCTTGTCGCAATGCACCATCTAAAACCCCAGAAATCTGGTGTTTTTCAAAGTCACGTACAATCAGAGTTCCCTCCAGGGACAAACCTCTTGATAGCGCAGTATACACGCCTTGGAATGACAGGCTTCGGGCAATGTCCACAACATTAATTTTACGACCCTTTCCTTGGGAAGCGTAATCTGTCATTCCAAAATTCGGCAACACAGGCACTTGATTTCGTGAAATATGCAGTGTGCGATCAGATGGCAGTCTTGCATCGATTGTATCCTTGCGAAAGGTCACCGGTACAACATTATCAGGTAGTTTCTCAACTTTAACTGTTTTGGGAGGGTTGAGCAGTTCGACAAACAGAACTTCCAATCTGTTGCGGTTGACATGACCCGCTATAGGTCGGGATGTCCACCCAACGACACGCCCTTCCTGACCCCTTGTAATGCACAGTTCAGTGGCCTGATTGTATCGCAGCATCACAGGCATCCCCAGACACAATTTCAAGCACCCAGGGATTTGATCACTGGTATTGGAAGGCTGCCTCCATAGTGCCTCTTGCTCACCACGGCTCAAAGATTTCGACCCATATGACACACGGTTTCCTTTTACCGTGCTCGTAATCAACCTATCTTCACTGTAAAACGTGTGTAGCTGCTGTCCGATTTCGTTGGCGAATCGTTCCGCATGAATACTATTAAATAAGTCTTTGTCACAGTTACGAGCTGTGATAATGGAGACGTTTTTCCATGGCTCGCTGTTCAAAGACAGACTAGGGTTATGCTTCGGAACTCTACTCTTGAGAAGATTGTAATCCTTCTCTGTACATGCTTTAAATCGAAGATTCTGTAAAGCAGTTTGGAAGGCACGTTCCTCGAGGCTGTCGCCTAGCTGCCTCATGTTTTTTTTCAATATGACAACACATGTGAATTGCAACCACAGATGTTTTCCTAGAGCATCACTCTCCTGAGGAAGACCCGCCCTTGCGGTCCTTAAGGTGCTAACCTTCCTGCTGTATAGAGGCTTTCCGCCTACAGGAGGCAACTGAGCAAAGTCCCCTGCAAGAATTACATTTAACCCACCAAATGCTTCTGGTCGTTGTGTAGCTGCAGACAGCCGAGCGCTTATTTGAGCCAGATGATCACACGATACCATAGACATTTCGTCCAACAATATGTAGTCTACGCCACGTAGCCTTTCTCTGAGATCTTCAAGGGATTGGTCTCTACCCCCCCTATTCTTCCTATTTCTTCCCAAACCAAGGAAAGAGTGGTAGGTAGATCCACCAATCAATGCCGCACTCGTTCCTGTCGGACCCAGGAGGACAAACCGATAAGGCTCCTCACGCCGATTGAAGAAGTTAACAAGAGCATGTATTACACATGATTTTCCCGTCCCGCCCATACCACCCAGGTGCATGAGTAATTGCTCCGAGTGAGGAGTTGCCGCATGGTTGGCAATAATACGGAAAGCACGGTTCTGTTCCTCATTAAGCGTAAACTTTAGAACAACTTCATCAATGATAAGTGAAGGATCTCCTTCAGCAGCCTTGTAACTTTTGGACAGGAAAGACGACGGTACAATCCACGCGTCATTACGAACAGGCTGTTGGAACATGGATTTCACAATCCCTCTAACATCACAACTTGAGCCCGCATTAGGCAGCACATCTAAAGTTGCAAACTTAGCTCTCCATATCCGTGCTGACTCCTTCTTTATATAAGCATCCCACGCCAATGAATCCCGATGCTGACTGGGAAGTTTCGGAAGTTGCGTGTTTGCATCACCGTTGAAGTCAGTGATGGCCCAACCTGCATTTTTGAGAGCCTCCATCGTCGTCTTATTGTCATTCTTCAACATCTCATTAATAGGACCGCTTTTGTTTATTTCTCTGTCCACTTGTTCTTCGTCATCATCATCCGAACCTTGAAGATGGGGAACGGCAACCCAATTGCCATGCTCATCTAGCTCCATTCTGTCATCCTCCTTATTGTCATCGTCGTCGTTGATTGATGTTTTGCTTCTAGATAACGAAAAATCATCGCGAGCGTCATAGCATTCATACTTCAGATTGAAGTTGTCCATAAGCTCTCTCTGTCTTTCTGTGAAGGGGTATGCATCAAAGGCATCTTTCCATGATAAAGACGCTGACTTTAGATCCAGTCCAGTTCGCCACGGTGCAAAAAAAGTGAGCATAGTACAACAATATTCCTCAACGTCACCTGTATCTCGCCGTGGAAGAGCTGGACCTATGAAATTGGGAACCATTGTTCTCCGCTTGCTCGGATCACAGGCCACTAACTGCTCACCGACCATAGGGTGCTCAGGAAGATAAGAAAAGTAATGTAGATGTGAGTTCGATGATCGTGAGGCACCTTTCCTTCGTCTGACAGCACATTGTATCCACTCGTAGAGACATACGTTCGAAAGCTGTTCAGGACGGAATCTATAGTCATCAGTGCTTGATTTCGCAAGGAATTTTCCCTGGGTACTATTTAACGTCACATTCTCGTTTTCTTCTACATTGGTGTAATCAATGTCATCTGAGTCCATTGCATGAGGGTCAATGTAAGTGCTAATGTTATCACTCGTTTGAAGCGGTTCCGTCCCCCCATGCTCCGCGTTGTCCAACAAATGTTTCCATTGCTGCTGCACAAAGTTGACATATCCCTTCCAGTAAAAACACACAAATTCATGGCTGCTGTAATGATCAGGGTTACCCAGAAGAATGAGCGCTGCGTATGGAGCGCCAATCTCGGACTTCGCACTGAGAGCATTGACCATCTTGACGACCATCTTCCGGGCACTATTGGAAGGATCACCCTCACAATTCAAAATGTCGGAGTGCTTAGTATGCGTGTCGTACAGTAAAGAAAAAAGCTGGTGTGTTTTGAGAGTGCTTTTTGTGATATAGTCCGTAACATAACCCAACGTTGCCTTCACAGCAGTCCCGGATAGAAGACTGGTCGTATCAGTGTTACAGCGATTACTTGCGGTTAAAAGGGGAGTGATACTGTTGATCCATTCCTCCAATTTTTTTACGTTGATATGGCCCGTCTCTAGGTCTACGTGCGATGTTTCATAAATAGTACGAGGAAACCTTGCCGTGCATTCACCTTTTTCGTTTACGCAACCCTTCCCAGTAGGATGTTGACGAGGCAGATTCTTTTGAGTCTTCCGAGTGGAGTTATCCCTTTTAGCATAACAACGGTGAGTGTTTGACCGATACATAATGTCGTCTGTTGTTAACCAAAAGGCTGAACACCATGCTTGAAATTCTTTGCAAGCTTCACAGTTTCCACACACGATTTCATCCTGGCACACATGAGTAGGTGGCGGATCCGGCAAAGTCAATGTGGGATCCACATACGGTTTGTTTGCAATAACAGCGTCATCAGAGAGCTCCATGGGTTGGTCATTCAGCCCCGGATCTGAACGTGTCTCCGCCTTGACAATACGGGATTGAATGTCCTCCATGGATCCTGTTTGGAACTGTCCGACTTGGCAACTTTCAAGGTAAGAAAGAAGCGCCTTCGTAAAGTCTGAGTCCTCTGACATCAGTCGGTCTCTCACAGTTTGCAAGGGCAAAGAGCCGTCAATCCAGAGCAAAAAGTGAAGGTGTAGTGTCATTCTACCCTGTTGCTCTACAGTCCCATAGTACGCGGAAGGTACGCCAAATGCTCCTCTTGTAGGGCCCGAATCTGACCATCCACAGATGTGCTTTATAAACAACTTAACAAGGTAGTCAAAAAACTTCGCACATGCCACAGGGTTACGAGTAACCATATGTTCTCGCTCTGCATAACCTCTGATCTCCGGTCGAAATTCAACGTCATTTGATGCCCAGTAAAGACAAAGAGGATGCTTGTTGTCCGAAGGAGTCAGTGTGATAAACCAAGTCGGTGAGCCTTTAAAGTGCACCAGGGACCATGCTTCGTTCCGCATATATTTTTTCTTTGTCATGGACCCACCAACATTGCTACCCACGTATTCAATCTGATCCAGCAGGCGATAACACTTCTGTTCCGAAGGCGTCAGAGGCGTCGAACGGCCACCTGCTTTTAGACGCTCCGCAATCCGATTAAGATCGTCTGGGTTTATATCTTGGATGGTCTTTGCGATCTGTGGAAAGTTTCGTCGTTTAACCATGATGAAACTTTTAGCGGAACTTTGTCGTACGAGATGATGGTTCAGGAGAACTAGCAGTAGATTGGAATCTTGTTGAAAACGTTTGTCGTAATAATTTAACCACCAACGTACGTGATTTTCCTTACTGATCAGTCCTTTGTGGCGCGCCTGTCCTTGCCCTCCAAAGCCGTAAGGGAAAACCCATGGGAACATTTTTGGATAAAGAAGATCAACATCCCCAAAGATCGATTCTGGTTGTTCGGCGTGGCCTACAGCAAGCATTGAACCACCGCGTTTCAAGTGCTGGAGACCAGCTGTCTTTCGTTGCATTGCGGACATTTGTGAGTGGTTGTCAGCCGTCAATCCATGAACAGTGAAAGGACACTGGCCGCTCTCAGTCCCCCGTTCGTTGTCGTCGTCAAACTGGCTTTTCATTGACGGTAAAATATTTCCCTCTTTTGAACCTGTAGAGCGGAACACTACTTCTACAGGAACACCGTTCAACGGGTACGTGTTTAACTCTGCGTAGTCTATCTCAAGGTCAGCGTAATGAATGTTGTTCAGTTTTAGCCACTCTAAAGCGGCAAGAACTCTTTCGCGGCGCACAAGTACTGGTGTCCTTGACAAGTCTTCTTCAGAAGGCGGTTGTGGACCTGTAAAAAGGACTGCTAACACTTCGTCAAGCTCTTTGCGAGAAATGGGCAGCTTCTGATAGATCTTCAATGTCGGCTGTTCAAAGGCTATTACATTGGCTATCATTTTCGCATGACCGTTAGAAACGCGGACCATGCATCTTGAATGTCTTACACGAGTTATCAAGGCTTGTTCGGCAACGGTCAGGCCTTTGAGGACGTCCGGGATATCCCCAAGCCACAATCCATTCGCAAGGGCCATGCGTGGACGATTACCATTCTCCAAAGACTGTTTGCAGGGACCACATACTTTGTCCAATCCTTGAGCAAGAACAGGTCCTGCAATTGACGTTATAGGGGAGGAGGTACTCGAGCGATCTATTCGAGTGGATGAAACATCCTCAAGAAAATGTAGAAGGGACTTAACCTCTGTCAAAGGGCGCAAATCAACGCGTTTACACAATTGTCCACAGACCGCGCATCCATCCTCCTCAATCGTCTGTGGTGACATGTCATTGCAGTAGTTTCGCATAATTTCAGCCACATCAATCATATCAAGAGGACGCGGTGGAAACTCGGTAGCAGCAGGGGATACAAAGGGTTCCCAACGAAACGTCGTATTGCTGACATCAGAAGCGAGGACATGGGGTTCTGTGATTCCTTCAGGTGAAGCACCATGCTTTCTCATCACGTACACAAGTCTTGGACAGTGTTCGTGACAGCTGTGTTCGAGTAGAAGTTGAATCATCTGTGTCTTTGTATGGCGTCGGTTCGTACTGAGTCCATGGGACAGTGCAAGGGACCGTAGCCCAATTGTTGTGAAGAAGGGAACTATATGCTCCAAAGCCAAGTCTGCAATCACGACGTCCACCGAGGTGGCAATAGCCTGTGCTGCTTCAAGCCCTCGAGTTATCCTAACTAGTTGCAGTTTTTGACGACCAGAAAACGGTAAATTGCAAGATTCGGGGAGCTGGGATGCAATAATAGCTTTGCACTGAGATGAGATGTCTTCGTGTTCTACATCAAGCACACCATCTGGGCGGAAAGACCTCAGAAACACCACAGTAGTAGGACAATCCTCACTGCAAACATGATGTGCAAGTACGTTCTGCAGACTAGGCTTTAACTGGTGTTTAGCATCCGCCAGTCCATGAAGCATCCATAAAGACCTAAGGTCTTCGACGTCGAGCCTATAAGCCAAAGTTTTCAAGGGGACTGTACACGGAATGACGGTAGGATGATGTTTAAGCACACTGTCCACAATGTCAGGGGACCCTACTTTGAATATATCATAATGAGAGTCAGTTAAGCGCATTGTAGAGTCAGAGATTGATTTGACGTCATGTAGTTCAGAGAGATGAAGTCTCCGCATTGGCAATCCTCCTCCGAAGCAAGGCATGCACGGATCATTAGACCTCATGTTTGACTGGCAGTCACTAATAGGTGTGCCTAAGGCTAATAGATCACGCTCGGTCTGCTCAGTCGCAACCGGTAGACGTGTGATAGATTGGGGGGAGCTTTGCATTCCTAGAGTTGGTTGTGGTAATGAGGGTGAATGCAAAGCATGAGGAAAACGCCCAAAATTTCGGACGGAAGATATGCAATGGTAGGCGAATAGTCACGTGACTACACAGCACACTTACATAAGACTCTCCTATCAGAATTGAACAGAAACAATGGGCGCTGGCCGCTGCCCCGCACATAAGAAAAAATATTTATTTCATGAAGGATCTATTTTTCATGCATTTATATGTGTTCATCATAATATTTGAGGCGGCCAAAAATACTTGGAAGCACCTTTGGTTTTTGTGGCTGTGACCTTACAAAGCACATGTGATCTCATCACAGCCACATCACTGTCGTGCTAGAACTTAAACCCTTGAAAACTTTGTGATCACCCTGTAATAAGAGTAGAAGATCATTACTGAGAGCTATGTGCCTAGTGGTGAGGTAATATAGAAATAGTTAGGTGTACGAAGGTAAGCTAATGTATCATGGTTTCAAGCTGGTTTGATAAGAAGAGGTGGGATAACACGATCGCGTGGCGGTCAAGGTCTTTCAATATTGCCAATGTCTGCATGAACCGGAATGAGTGGAAGATGGTAAATATAGAAAACAAATGGTACCTTCATCACTAATTTCAATGTGGGTGAAATGTGGATTCATTTCATTGCTCCACTTCGTATAAGGTTGAAGTTTTGATTTCCTGGTCTCTTGTACGCTCTGCACGACCCTTACTGGTACATTGTGTCGTTGTTCACCATTGTGGAGGTGTTTATCGATGAGCAACAGTTCCACTGGTGTCAATTCACGCTGATAAACAGGGGTGAACAACCATATGACTGAACTGCATGATCCATGCTAGTTTCCGCTGTGATTGTAAGCAAGAGAATAAGGCGGTGAGTATTAATATGAAACAACATACCCTTACCAACGAAGTGTGAATGTCGTCAGTGAACGTTGTTCGTGCACAGTAGTCGATAGCCATAATGTGATGGTAAAGGGTGATGGGTGCAGTAGAAAAAAATCATCGTGTTTTTCAGACATTTTGATCACATGTTGAGGATAAACATTACCCGCCCGAAGTCGACTTCAATGAGTCACAAGTAGAGCGCCATATAGATATAATAATTGTATTATTAGAAGTAAAATATACATAATCGCCAATAGGCAGTATTGATAGTAAGATCCAATATAACATAATCAGTCAAAAAAGCAGTCCAACGTCGCATTACTCAGGGACTCCTACTACCACAACCCAAAGGAGGTTGGTGGCGAGATTCCACTTCTGGTTGGGAACGTAAGCGGAGAGTGTGTATCCAACGACAACGAATGAACCACCAGGAATCTCGCCCTCAAATCTAGGGAGTTTGCTCAAATTCTGGATGTCATTCTGGAAGTTGAAGTCGATGCCGCGCGCATCGAAAACTGGGACTAGAGAGTACTATAGTGAGCAATATAATCAATCAGACTTCATATGTGAATGTACATACTCCTTGCGTTTGCAGACAGTGACATTGCGTTGGCGGCGTTCGACGATGACTGGGAGGTATCGGTGGCAGGGCTCTGCATGTGCGTAAACATGTGGTCATCGGAATCTGGGCCATTGTTCCCCGCAGCTAAGGCATGATAGAGTCCATTAGATAGTACACGACATATGTATGTAATGTGCGGGCTTACCAGAGTCAGCAGCTTGATCGGGGTTCCAGTCCGACCGAGTGGAGAACTGAAGAGCCGATTGGTAGACTTGTGCAGCAATAACGTCGACGTTGAACACCATGCAACAGAAGCCAACCAACCTCTCCCATTCTTGCTTGTGAAGAACAACACTAACCATCTTTTGAGACAGCCCGTAAGGCTTTGGGGTCAGCACGTATGATTCCCACAAGTACCCGCACGACATTGCAACCGCCGGGACATCGCCGCGATACACGTTATACCTCAGAGTGTTGTTCTGACGAATCTCGCGCAACTGGACTTCAAGGGGAGAAAGTCTACTGCCGTTGATCCATCGTCCACTCTGTGAAAATGTGATGATCGAGTACACCGTGCTGCAATGCGTGCCATTAGAAAGAAGTGCATTGACTTGAGGGACGAGGGTACATACTTGGGATTCATGGACGGAGTTTTGGTTACCCACGTAGAAAATACAACCTGCCCACGTCCGTTATTGGACGACCAGCTGCTAAATCGACCCTTTCTAATATAAACTATAAGCACGAAACATAGAGGACCAAAGAAAGAGGTCGACGACGTACTTGAGATTCACCAAACCAGCATAAGTCTCTGCCAACAGAGGGTCGTGTAGAGAAGGGTCGTTGACTTCACATACTGCAGGTAGAGGAGGGCAGATGCGAATGGAGCCCTTGTTATAACCGGCAGAATTAGGTTCATCACTTGCTTGAAAATCTGCTGGCAAAAGTTGGGAAAGGTCTGCCATGGACATACGCGGAGTTGGAGAGGCAGCGATGGAAGGGGGAAGTGCTGAATTGGAAGAAGGCGACGGGGTAATTAGGGATGTCGTGAAAGCGTTGTTGCTCGGATGCATCACCGCCGTCGCAGCAGGGGTCGCAGTAGGGGTCGCAGCAGGCGTTAGAGGAGCTTGCATAGAAGCGACCGTGGACGTAGTGGGAGCGGATGACGCCGAACTCGCAGCAGTGTTCGTGACGGATAATTGTGTGAGAGGTGCATTGTTTCCAGCGGAAGACCTTAAAGGCAAATGCAAAGGGATTACATTAGAAGTCACATCCATGAACACGTTTGAGCTTACTGCACAGTCACGGGAGCAGCTGCACCCTTAGATTTTCCCTTCCCTTTCGGTCTCCCGCGCGTCTTTGGCTTTGTTGGGGTGTGAGGAGTGGGAGGTACTGGTGCAATGGTACGTGCACTAATTGAATCCGGATTGCCATGGGAAGGCGATGGGCCGTTGGCAGTAAAATGGGCAACAGACGACATCCATCCTGCGTCTGATCCGGCGAGAGACAAGGAAGGTGGGGATCCTTGACCACCAGCCACAGTACGCAAAAGTGCGGCTACAAAGTCCTTGTTGGACAATGCTTGTTGCACAATGGTGTCCACCTCCTGACCAGTGGTTGGGGACGATGCAAAGGGACTATTCAATCTGAACATAAAAGGTAATTGAGAAACAAGAATTACGGACAATGTGGTGTTGTATACGTACATAGTACCAGATTGGGCCTTCGATGCGCCAAGTACGCTCTGCGCAGGAGTTGATGGGGTTTTGGGGGACGGGGTAACGGGAGGGGTTGTATGGTACAGGTGAAGGGGATCGGGGGGTAAAGTACCATCATCGCTGAGTGTCAAGAAAGCATAGAGTGAGAATTTGAGAATCCGAGAGCAACACTGCACTCACATGAAAGAGTCATCGTCCTCGTCTGCAGAGTGTTCAGAGTCACTGCCATCCACGCTGTGGTCATCTGCGTCTTCGGCTTCCTGATCGATGAAGACATTTCGGCGGCGACCGACTTTGTTGGCGAGTTGCTTTCGCTTTTTGGAACTGCAGGTATTGTTAATGGAGAACAAAATAGATAAGTAATGCAGTACATACTTTGGCGAAATGTCAACATCGGCAGGACGCCGTTTTGAGGTGACTTTGTTGGTAGCAGGCGCTATGGTCATCTCATCTTCAGGAGGCGATATGACGGGTCTAAACATGCACAGCTTTAGATACAGCGAAGGAGACAAGAGTAGATCACTGACTTTGCGGTTCGACGACGAGTTTGAGGAGGAGACGGTAGGTTTTCGGTAACAACACGACCCACGGACTTTCCACGATACATGTCATCACCAGGATCAAGAGGTCGATTGCTAAAGGCACATAATATTAGCCAATGCGATAACACTGTAAGGCGAGCATGTTACACTCACGCAAGGTCCTCAGAATCATCGGAGTCCGACAGGATATAGGTCCTGCATAACCGTGTTTAGAATGACCAAGAGAGCGAGAGAGCGATCAGACTTACGCATCTTCAGACACCTGAACATGAGGACTTGGTTCAATGTTGGAGCCCTTATCGTGAGGAAACATAGACAGAGAAGGAGTAGAGGAAGTCTGGGGGGATTGAGAAGCCGGTGAAATTGGAAGAGACATGTCGATAGGGCAGACAACAAATAAGAAGAGAGTCCAAGATCAGATTGCGGAAGAAGGACGAGGAGGCAAGCAAAGCTGTGGGTGTCGTATTTAAATCATCCCGGAATAGACCAAAGTGACTCAAGCAGACAATTTTTGAAAATTTTTGGTGTGCATTTAGGAAACAGCGGATAGCATACTACTGTAAAGATATTCCAGAGGGATTCAGTCGATCGGATATTGGAATGAAGATGAACGTCGTGGAGGATGGATGATAATTGTGACCATGAGTCATGATCAATGCATGATCAGTGCCCCACAGGGGTCATATGTCACATGTCACATCCAACCAATGAATGGTGAAAAAAGACAGGTGCAACCCAGCCTTGACGCAGCCGGTCGTAACATTGTTCCCCTCAATTACAGGATCCAAGATCAAGCGCTCGTGAATGTGAATGACTGTGATTAGCATGATTACGGTAAACCGTGGCCAATAAGCAATGTCAGGGGGTTGCAGAACGAGCAGCATAGGAAGCGGCTTAAAGTATATGACGTTCCGCAAAGCAAAACGTCTTAGTTGTCATTAAAGCACACATATTTTAGCAAGTTACAACGATGAACATATTCTATAGACATGAAGAAGCGCGTAAGTTATATTTTGTACCAGCTTAGAATACAAACACTAACTGTAATGTACCCAGGTGAAGTACTGAAACGAAATTTATCACAAGTTAAGGTGGAAGAAGTAGAAGACGGAGACGTGGTATATATGGGAGACATAGTAAAGGTGCGTAACAAAGCAAGAAAGGCATAACATATACACCCAGTTCACATTCAGTAAAGGATACAGGGAACATGAAAGTTTTGCGGCATACAGAAAACAACTTACGATCTCCACGACTCGTCGTGGAAAAGGAAAATGGAGGTTTTAAGGAAGTGTGTGTGCGTCTCCCTGGAATACTTTGTAGGAAGGTGCTCCCTCCTATTAGGCGAGACATGTAAGCTATCCATTATTATAATGAGGAGGCGAGTAGGGACATTGGCTGATAGTGTTTCGCAGCTCAAACTCACAACCTCATGCGGTGAGGGCACTCAAGCAGTCAGTCAAACTCACTGCATTGGGCCTCGAGGACTATGAGGACATACAGCATGTAATGGACGTTGTACACCAATTATTTGAGCAGGAGTTAGGGCCCGGAACTGTACAACCTGTCCTAAGCAAGCCGTATGAGGGGCATCTAGCCTTCGACATTGGGACCCGTTATTTTACAGATCGCGATGATGCACCTTGTCAGGAACACGTCCCATTTAGCCGGGATGAAGACCCGTTGTTTATACTGGAGTTGATGCGAAAGGGGCGCTTCATACGCTCTGAAGATAACATAGTTCAGTATTGTGCGAAAGTAGCAATGGAAGGGTCCAGACCGAGGTGCGCACCAATTGTTTAACCCATGTGAAGGTATAGCGAAGATGACAACCTGATCTCGTTCAGTTACTCGCCATTTAAACCGGAGAACTTTGAGGAAGGCGATATAGTGGAAGCCCACATCTCGTTTGCATGTTGGCCTATTAGCAAAGATTCATATCAGCTCACGCTTATCATGAGAGCTTTAGCAAGCGTTGATACTCGCCTCAGGACGGTAAGGCAGTTTATGTGGCCCAGAAACATAAAAGTATTGACAGAATCGGATACACAGGAAGCGACAGTGAAAGCTAAAAAGGTCAAGCAACAGAGCAGTCGTGGAGGAGGCAGTCGAAAAAGAGTCATCAAAAATGACGAGAATTTTGTAGTCAAGCGACACCGTATTGTGTATGATATGGACGAGTAAATGTAGACAGATTCATGTTAGGGGGTTTTGTCAATTCCGCGATAGCTGAGCACTGCACTGACGGACAAGGCTCTCAGACATATAGATGGCAGTTTTTATGATATGAATTGTCAACATACATGAATGAGGGATACGAATTTAAGATTTAGTTGAGAACAAAGCTAAAGAATCGACCTGTCGAGGATATCAATTTGACGCATGATTCCTGAGTGGACATATCAGTCAACACAATATATGGAAGAAGGGCAAAGAATTAGAACGGACCAGCACGAAAGCAGGTAGTGACAAGCAAGTGGTCGACCAAGTCAGGGCATGGTGATAGTACGTTCCGCAAACCAAACCGCACTCTCACCAAAGACCCGGCCAAAGCCGACATCCAGTTTTCCGGCAGACACAAAGAACCATCGCTATTGTACACGGAAACAGGGTTCAAGTCGTAGCGGCGAAGGACATAATCCCAACTGGGACACAAGCTGTAATCAGCGGGCCACGATGGGTAAGGGTTGTAGTAAAAGTCGGAATCTGGTTGTCACGTTCAAATGTGCAGTTGTGGGACTTGAAAAGTGCTTACCCAAATTTTTGCAACGAAACAGGTTGCGAATAAGCCGCAAGCAAGGAGTACCACCCTCAGAAGTGGATCTTATGGTCCTGTATCAAGTCAAGTAGGGTTAGTCGATGTTGTAAAGTTAGTGAAAGTGAGGGCACACCAAGGAATACGAGAGGTGTCTTGACGTTCAAGGGATCTCAAAGAAGATAAGACATCAAAGTAAACGCGACGGTATAAAAGCGAAGAAGTTCGCCCTGTTTGAGGGCATGGCAGGAGATTCAGAGAGAGCAGCGTGTCTTGCAGTGGGAGAGAAGTTGATAAGTAATCACCGCTTGGGGACATTGATAAGAATGAAGGGTCAACAATTCCAACAACGGTGAATACCCTTGGGCCAGTGTCTTTAAAGGGGCCAAAATTGAGAACGGATATGCAGAAAAAAAATGCAAATCACCTTGCATGGCAAAACCTTCCGGACAATGGACATTACCCAGGTGCATGATGCAAAGGATAAATAAGGCGGTGAATTCACAAAAGGCAGGTAGGACGAGATGGATGGAATAAAAGAGGACATTTGGAACGAGGGGCGGTCATTGTCACACAATTGTGGAGAGAGCTGTGAAGATGTTGAAACATGGTTGAGACACGGATGGAAGGCGTTCAACACCGGTCCGGTCCGTGAACACGGTCACGGGATATTGAGCCGAACATGCAATGGCGTCAACCAATGTCGCTTGACTTCCAAGTTTGTAAAGCCCATACTACAGTATCACCATCTCAAATCTTTCTCATATTTAAGCTGTTACAGAAATCTACAAAAGTGAAGCATCACAATGCCGGAGTATGCAGTTGTCCACCGAATCGTACAAGAAATGAATCACCCGCCTCACAAAGTAAAGTCCCGAGCCCGTGACAAGGACAAGGACCCCAGGTTCAACATGATAGGTAATGTAAAATAACAAGACTTTTGTCGTCGGCAATCTAATATAATTTTACAGGAAAAGTGAAGATTCATGTAAATGGGTGTGCCAACGAGGAAGGAAACCGACCCACGGTGTCGCTACATCAATGCAAGGATAGTGCAATATTTGAAACCTTAGGCAAGGGGAAAGAAACAGGAGCAGCGGGAGAGGACTCAGTATGCTCCGTTTGTACGCCAGATGAGCCGCTAACTGTTCAGCATGACAAGACCAAGGTATGTACCGAAATCTGAAACTCGAGAACCTCAGGTGACATCACAATAGACACAGATTTCGAGGGAACAAACGAAGTCAGGATCGCAACACATCAATGACTTGAACATAGAGGGACGCCTGATGCCTGTGGTTCAACGGGGAAAGGAGCTTGCTTTTGTAGTGGGCAAGGTAAGAATATGACATTGTTTATGCACAACGCGGAATTGATAACTTCATTAGTACGCATTCCGTGTGTGCCTTTCTCTTGAGGGACATGGATTTTGGCTCCCAACATCCATGTACCATGATATCATAGGGGCAGGAACCGTATCCAATACCGGAAACACTATGTATCGAATCCCGAGGAAACATTGGAGAGGCCCACCCGGTATTGCAGGTCGAATTCGCATTATAATGTCGTTTGAGTGCGCGACGTATACTTGGATTTTTGCGGATCACACAGCGGCTATGACATTCCATGTCAAGGCATGCAAAGAATGTCCTTCAGAGGCGGACCTCCAAGTCGGAAGTAAGGTACGGTATCTGCATACGAACCAATTCATGTCAGCTGACAGGAACGCAAACATAGTTTTGGGGGTTACTGTGGAGTAAGAGCCACGGTCCTGACCTGGTTCAACAACCAGAGGAAGCTTTAAGGGTGTTGGAAGCATGGCGAGTCACCAACATTAAAAAGCGATCGGAAAAGCCAATTTTTTTTTCAGTTAAAGAGACACAGACAGTCTTCAATGGATACGGCGCTCAAGAAACTACGGACATGCTATTTTGGGCTCTCATAATGCCCATCATGCCCACATACGCGGTGTGTGCGACGGGCACGACATGGGAACGATTCAAATCGGCCGTGTTTGAGTATCAACAAGAAAGGACACGACTAATGGACGCCAAATGCTCCGAGAGCAAACTATCGTATGTCAGTGGAGACGATCCATTCCGGTTCCAGACCAGTGCGCACCACCACTTTGCAGGGCATGTGTCGGTATTCCGACGAGCATGGGTTAAAGTCCCCTTGAACCATTTACAAAAAGCTAAGGAACTCGGACTGTTCAATTGGCATGCTACACTGGAAGACACGGGACAAGCACATGTCAGGAAGGGCGAATGTGAGTATGCATCTATCTATCTGCAAGCAAAGGTCCAGGATCTTAATCACAACACTGTAGCATTAGGTTATCAAGCACATCAACAGAAACGCAATCTTCCTCATTATCAGCGAAAAGGAACCGGAGGACTCACCGAAACGCAAACGTACATATTAGTACGGAACCGGGAGCTCACTGTTCGCAACGCCCGGAAAGGACTGGTCACCGCAAAGTCGTACACGCCGTTTTCAGCGCGATTTAATCCATTGTGGTGGGGCTCAGATGTGAGTACTAAATCACTACGCAATGTGAGACCATGCTCACAGAGCTAACCGTGCAGGAAGCACCGTCTTTTGTCAAGAAAGATCTGCTTGAACATCACAACCTCACGACAGTGGGCCCATATAGTTTTCGAGTGTTTGTGAGTGCCAATTGGACGATGTCGACAGTGAAAGCGAAAGCAACGACGAAAGGCTTGAAGACGAACAAGAAGGCACTGACGGGTCGGCGACGGGTCACGGGATTTATAAGGCCCCGGACGTTAGAAATTCTAAAGCGAACGTGATGGAACGGGATAACGGACATAGAGTAGATACATCGTTGACAAGATGAAGGTCACAGCAGTAAAGAGGATAACATAATGCCATGATTTACATGATGTGAATGACATAGCGAGTGAAAAAAGAAATAGTGATTATCAATACAGCAAGAGAATGAATATTACATGAACGATAAAGATAGAGTACATAAAGATGAAGTACAGGGAGGTGAGATGGACAAGTTGAGGAGAGGGGTGACATTAGGTCGAGCAACCGACGATGGTGATGGAGTCTGCCAGGAAATACATACGCTGCGAAAAAAACAGGTCAGACATCACGTTGAGAATAGGTAAGAGGTGACGAACACTCTGACCGTCTTTGACGTATATTAAGCTTCCAGAAACGAAAGCAAGGGGTTCGATGTCAGCAGGGGCCTGAACTGGGAGACGGTGTGCGAGATGATCAATAATATTTGAACGGTAGACGGAACAAATGTCGGAAGAAGGGACAGTGGATGAATCACACTACATAGGCTAAGGGATTAACATTCCAACATAATGAGTACCGGGAAGTGACACACCATTTTTACGGGGGGGCCTAAAACAGGGAAGGGGAACTCGGGACCCGCTGCAACAGGGGATCCAAGGGGAATACGTTCAAGGACATTGTAAGCAGATTTTGCCAAATTAGAGAGAGTGGCACATTGCACGTCATAGCAATGTTTCATGTAGTCATTTGCAAGGCGAGGACAGCCAAGACGGTATAGAAAACGGGATGTATGGCTCTCCTAGTAAATGAAGACTGTTAGAGCACAAAGGCGGAAAGGATAAAAAGAATAGAGACAAGAACGTACGGTGGAATCCAAGGGCACAATGGGAAAGCGCTGGGGGTGTGGCTGACGTAGAAATGGTGACACGGCGCCAAACAACCGAAATTTCAGTTCAATATCACCCCTAGAAGGGTCTGTCAGGTGAAATTTTTGCAAAGATAACGCTGATGACTGTTGGGAAGGCATGATGGCGGAAAGACCAAAAACGTAGTTTGACGAAGGGTTGTGGATGATGAGATAGGGAGGAATAGCCGCATTTTGAAAGGCGGAATCGACAAAATGATGTCCGTCGTGCAGAAAAACGACACCTTGAGAGAACAAAACTACGTGAGGTTGTGGCATGACTGATGGGCTAAAGCAAGAGATGGTGAGACAGACCAGTACGAAAAGCAAATGAGTGATAAGTAAAAGTATGTGACGTCAGAAGATACTAAAAAAGGAGATGTCACGTGGGTTGCCAAGCGTCGAATCTTGGCACAAACTCGACGCGGGGGACAAGAACCCGAGCCTAAAGGCCTCGGAACCATTGTTCGTCGTTCCAGAGTTCGAAGGCATGCTTGTGAGTACGAAAAGCAAATGAGTGATAAGTAAAAGTATGTGACGTCAGAAGATACTAAAAAAGGAGATGTCACGTGGGTTGCCAAGCGTCGAATCTTGGCACAAACTCGACGCGGGGGACAAGAACCCGAGCCTAAAGGCCTCGGAACATTATTTTAAAAACATACGCCTGTGAAAAAGCTCAAGAGGCTCGAGTCCAAGGTTCAATGTTGGCGCTCAAAATTCAAAACAATCACACCAGATGTTTGGGTTTAAAACCAATTGTATTTTTTAAGTATATGACTCTCCTGCGAGAGTATTGTCTATCAGTATAGATAGGAATAGTGATAGGTATAATGGTATAGCACAAAAAAAATCTGAATGTGCGGCTAAGAGATCGAATCAAAAGAAAACTATGCTACAATGTGGTGGGCTTAAATCGATACAGTTGTAAATGGGTAGTAATGGTATCTTCCGAGAAGTGGGAGGTGAATCAAGAAGGGCGCATGGATGCGCCGAAGATTAGACGGGAAGGAATAAAATGAAGGACGAGAGCATTCAGGCACAGGGGAGATAAGGAGAGAAACATGTCGTTTTTAGACGATATCATGCGTGCCGGCCTTGGCCGCTGTTGCTGAATCGACTGTGGGTGGTGTTACGGAGACGGTGGGGTTGGTGGGATTGTGAAGGGAGGGCGTGGAATCCATGGGCCTTGGTGATCCACGCGCCGACTCCGAGATACTGGGGGCTGATGATGAACCAGAGGAAGGGGTGGGAGAGTATGGACCGTCGCTGTAATCCGCAAGAGTGCCGCCAACGTCGGAGAGGGTGATACCACCGTATGAGAGGGTTGGGTTGAAGACCTCGAGTTTCTCGTTCTCCTGCTTCTCGTTGAGGAGACCGCCGGCGTCGTTGAGGTTGACAGACATGTCGCTGAAAGAAGAGATGGAACCCTGGCGCTGGAGCATTTCCTTGTGGATGTGCATAGGAGGAACAGGGCGAACTTTGCCGGTGGTCGAAGTGAGACCCTGAGACTTGTTGCCACCGGTGCTGCTTGTGAGACCGGTCGAGGAACCTCCGCCGAAGGTAGACCAGGTGGTGACACCGACACGCTTGGCGACTGAGGAGGCATAGAGGCGGTAGTGCTTCCTTGCCTCATCTGCGAAGCCGAAGAAACCGAAAAAGACGATGGCGCAGACGACGAAAAGCCAGCGAGAGAGCTCGAGAGCGAAACTAGACTCGTGCACGTTGCGCCAGTAAATGGCGGGGATTTGATCTACGCGAGAGAAACCCGCATGGGTGGAAGCCCAAGTGAATTTAGCCACTGGGGTTTTATTAGCACCGTAGTCCATGTAAGCCGACCAGGTAGCGAGGGGAACGGTACAAAGGACATCAACGCCAGCGAGGCACATCAGTCGGAGGTATCGATTTGAGCTCAGGTTGCTGTAGCCAGACAACATCTCATTGAACTGAGCACGGCTCTTGTTGAATGCGATGATGCTGAGGATGGAGTATACTGCGGAAACTGCTCCAATAAGAATTGGAGGAAGGGAGACCAGAGCGAAACCCATCCAGGTACGGTAAGTAAAAGGGAAGCAACCGATATCTTCAAAAATGTCAAATCGATGGCCTTGAGGGACATACTCTGAAGGACAATGAGAAAATGGTAGATACAAGGCCTCGAAGATTACTCACGAAGGATCATCGCAAGAATGGGTAAACCGAGACCGATGGCTAGGTCAATCATGATCGCGCGGCGCTTTTCTGCGCGAGTGACTGTCACACTCTTTACTGACGCGATCTGATAGAGCCGACGATTGATGCATAGGGAAGCAGCTGGGATTGCAACAGCACCTCCTACAATAATGCGTGCGGCTGAAGAGAACAATAAGCAAAAGCTAACCCAGAAGACATCTTAGTGACGTACAGATATCACACCAAACAGGCGCCCAGTTAATTGCATTTCCGTTCCAGACGATGGAGTTGATGAAGAGATTCAAGCAAGCAAGACCTGTCCAAGCCATGTATAGACATGTTCCCGTGTTCCAGGCTAGTTGTAACAAAATAAGAGACTGAATTTGGACTGAATGAAAGTGCGTTCTTACCTTCGAGATGCCATGGGAAGGGGATGGCGCACATGAGGAAGCCCAAAAAGGCGAAGGCGGTGAAAAGTTCGTTGGGTGCTGCCATCTTCAAGATTGGGGAGTCTGTATGAGGAGTGGAAAGATGCCCGGGCAGCGATGCAACTCAAAGGACGTTCGAGTACACAGAGGTAGATCAGCTGGAAGGCGGTGAGGAAGTAAACTTCCCGACCGACCAGTTTTAAGAGCAAATTGCTCTCGATTTCCCTCCTTGTACGCGTTTGGGATATCCCCTTGTCCTGAACAACATCTCCACCTGAAGATGTCCTAACAGAGTTGAAGCGACTTGTCCAAAAAGGGTGGTGCCCTTGTCCTCGTCCCAAAAGCGTCCCATCAAAATGCTGATTCTGACATCCAAATTGGGACGTTACCTTGAATGGTCCAAAAAGGGAAGGTCACACCACCCGGATTCCGTGTCTAAAAACCGAGTGAATTCTGCCGTCAGTGAGAAAACGTGGGGTCGCAGAGCGTAGGTACACCCGAAAGTGCTCTTGTCTGATGAGGGAATTTCAAACGGATGCAGCAAAACAGGAAGGACTGGTCTCAAGATAAGTGCACGTGACACCACCTTCTGGATTGGCCCTTCTGAACTTGTAACAAGCGGAAGTCCGAAAAGTGAAGTAGGGAGAGAAAATCCAAGAGAAAATGAAAATGATGCCAATCAAGGACGTAAAGTCCCTTCAAGCAAAAGGTGAAAGGATAAGGTAGAGTCTCGAAATAATGCCATTCTTACTCGAAGGCATTTCGAATGGAAAAATGGGAGGAAATCTTGTTCGAAAAGCATCATAGGCACTTGCTTACCTTGAACCAGGCCAAGAACCAAAAAAACAAGGCATTTATCTCTTTTCTTGTATTTTCCACAAAATCTTCACATGCTCCCACATTCCTCCGATACGACGATTTGGCATAGGATAAGGGCAATTTTGCTGGTTAGAGAGACAAGGATGGGAGATACAACATTTTGGCGGTAGAGGGAGGAAAGAAAGGCGAAATACGCCCTCTAAAGCTACTGCACCTCCTTGTATACTGCCCTACGGTGGGCGTCGTTATTGTCTTTATTGTCTTTTGTCAGTGTGGAGGGATTACATCAGCATCAGCTGAGCATTGCAGAACAATAAGGAGGGACTCCTGTGAGAATCAAGCGGGAAACGACCCATCAAGCTTTCGGTCCGATAGCTCGGTTAGATAAGATAACCGTTATACTGATAAGGTTTTGCGGTCAAGGACTCAAGGTTGAACTTGAAGGTAGCATAGTTTCGAGGATAAGTAGATACGATAAAGTTAGCGTGAAGCTTAGAGGTAATGCAAATAATGCTGTAAAGTTAATCATTTGATTGGTATCATCGGACAACGTCGATCATGGTAAGGTATGCTACAGGTTTAGGTATGCTACATAGGTGGAGACGGAACACAAAGGGGTGTTATACGAAGACGAAGGGCGTATCAATCTAATCGTAAAGGTTTAAACAGACGCGCGGTCGAATGATTTGATACAGTTGACTAAAGGCGTATATATGAACGAGTGCATAAAAAATAAATAAATAAAAGTGGCTGAAACCCCATTCCATACGATGGTATTTTGAGAGCCAAGAGGCGAAGAGTTTGAAGTGAAAGGATGAACAAGGTAAATGAAAATATGAAACAGAAAGAAAAAAGACCAGTATCAAAAGTAAAACGGCTCCTACACTGTTTCATGTACAACTGACATCCGAATGATATCTCCTGCAGGAAGAGTCGAAGATCCTGACGAAAGTCGCTCCCGACTGATCTTCCTGTTCAGACTACGAATGCTAGGCCTCTTCAATATACCACGCCTGGGAGCCATTGGGGTAGAAGGTGTGGTAGGCGTGTGGACTCCCAATTCATTCATCGATGAGATGCTCGAGTTCTCAAAAGGACGCGCTCGCAAATGGGGTGGCGTAGAAGGGGAATACAACGCAATTCCAAATGTGATCTCCGAGAGGTCAATGTTCTCATCCAAAAGTGATGCAGCTGGGGACTGTGGGCGCGAGTCAGGACGTGAATTGAGACCCATGTGTGCGCGAGAGATGCTTCCGGTTGGTGATGGAGTTCCGTGACGAGAGACAGAGCGGCTTGGACTTGGAGACGCTGGGGGAACAGGCCATGCTTCGGACAGAACAGATGTGATGTGCGAAGGGAGCTTGGCAGGGGCAGGTCTGGGAGGCGTTTTTGGGACAGGTGCGGTAGGCTGTGTTGAAGCAACGGGAGGAGGAGGCGTTGGGAAGGGATTCGACAACAACTCGAATGCGACTCGGGGAGATGGTGTAGTGGGTGTCACAGGGGAAGAGATTCCAAGAGACTTGGCAGTTGGCGAGCCGAGGTAGGAAAGTGTTGAGTTCATAAAGGCCTCGTCGTCTTCCATCCTCGATTTACTGCTTGGAGTTGGGCTTGAGCATGCTGAGGCTGAAGAGTGCATTGGAGACTTGCTTCGAATTGACTTCAATCGCGGAGACTTCTCATGAAGCATGTCATCCCAACCAGACTTGAGCTCGAGCGTGAGCGGTCGCATCTTCGAGCCTTTAGTCTTGGCCGGATTTGGCGCTGAAGAAGGCGCTGTCTCCCTAGATCCAGAAGGTGAGGGTTCAGATCTACAAAAATGTTTAGAGGGAAAAATAATGATAGATAGATAAACGGATACTTACGATCGAGAGAAAAGTGCCTTCATATACCGATAGGCATCCCTGGTTTCTTCGCCGAAGGCAAAGGAGAGCGAAATATAAATAATGGAAACGACAAAAACGCTCCACCATCTAACTTGGATGGTTTTCACAGTTGAAGAAGAAGGAAGAAAATTAATATCCGCAGCAGCAGCATGGACCGAGGCCCATGAAGTCCAAGGAACGTAATGAGAAACAGAGAAGAAAACGAAAATATTAAAGAACGCGAGAAGGCTCGAGATAATTATGGTAACGGCGAGTTGGCGATAGAATAGAGTAGTAGTTGTAGTTGTTGAACGTAGTTGGAGATGTTCCATGAAACGATGGGATGGGAGCCTGCATGCATGATGCATCGCAAACGCTGGAGCGAGCATAAGAAAAAAAAAGAGGCAGAGTGGATAATGACTTACCAGATAAAACGAGAGACACAGTCGAAAGAATGAGAGGGGGTCCCCATATTAGGATGAAAGCCAAGGTCGATTCGTGCACCGATGGGGAGCAGCCAAAATTCCTGACTAGGTCAAACCTGTGATCTTGGGCGACAAAGTCTAAAAAGGTCAAATAGATCAACATTAATAAATGATGAAGGTAATTTCAGGAAATGAAACTTACGCAACGACATGTAAAGAATTGGCAAAATACAGCAGAGTACGATCTCAAAAATCATGCGATTTCGTACGACTGTTTGATGTGTTGACATCTCCCTGGAGGACGACAACATCTCGAGTCTTCGTGAGAGACATAAGAAGGCTCCAGGCAAAGCCATGCTGGCGGCCATCATGATTTTCGTAGCTGTGAGAGCGGTTAAATACTGAAAAACAAATAAAATGCAGTATTCGGCCTACCAAGGTCGCACCAGCCAACGGCATGGATGTCATTGTTATCAGTCCAGATGACACTATTAATCGCGTTTATGAGATTGTAGGCGAAAAGCCATAAAATAATTGCAAGCTTGGGAGCGTCCGTATAGATGCGCTTGATGGGCAGAAAAACCGCCAGCAAAATTGCACATAGGAAGGAAAGAACGCTCAGCTCAGCAGCCATGACTTATCATCAACCCCTTTGCCAGCAGAGTGGAAAAAGAAAATAGCAGGCTGGAGCCTACAATAAACAGCCTGGCAGGTGAGAGGTGAGGAAAGAGAGCGAAAAATAGGTAATCCGTGGAATTGTTGGTCCTGCGTATATGAAGGACTTGAAGAACAAGGACCCAATTTCCTAAAACCCTCGTTATCCAGCATAAGCGGCGCATTCGACGCAGTGGAGAACCATTCTCGGTTTGTCGGAACATAAGTGACGTTCCCTTTTTGAAACAAAGGTGGGACGTTCAATAAGACATTGCCTGAACCTAATGAAGCAAGTGCGTGTTGTATTTGGAACGAGTGCAAGTCACTAAATGAATAAGGGAACAGCAAATGCGGAAGCGTCAACGCTGAGAATGAGCGACGAGGCGTAATCCGAAATGGGAAGAGTGTATGTCATTCCCTTTTCTGGCGGGCCACCATCGAGGTCTTCACGTCTAGCAAGTCAGCTTTAGTTTCAAACAGCTGATGCATGTGTTGAAATATTGGGTCTTTGAACTAAGGGAACAGAGGTTGTCAATACATCAGGAGGTAAATTGTGGAGCCCAACATACCCTTTGATAGTACGGACTCCCTTTACAGCGCAACTGTAGCAATACTTTTGGCCTCTTTTGGCAGATAATGCACTTCCCAAAAGCGGTAGCTTCTTCCAATTCAGGACACAAAATCCAGGGCGGCAGGGCTAGAAAGACACGGGTTAGTGGGTATGACAGAAGAACAATAAAGAGAAGGTTTCAACGTTGTGCAGGTATGAAAGACACAAACAGACAACGATAAAACTTCAATAGACGGATCTAAATAATCAAGAATCAAACAGATATCCACGGAGATGCAGAATTATGTGTGTATGTTCGGTTATGTACAAATGGAGGGGGTAATAAAAAAAAACAAATCTTGAAGGGAAATTTTAATTAGCAGAAGTTCTAAAAAGCGGTTGAGAGCAAAGGAGTAGGGCTGGGTAAAGTGGGTTGTTAAGTGGATGGACGAGGAAAATAAGGAAGAAGAAAAGAACTAATGAGTCAATTATACTGATAAAGTGCAGGATCCGCGAAAAATGTAACTGAATGGGTTACTACTTCATGTGACGAGCAAAGAAAACGAACAGAGGGGAAATTAATCCAAGGAACAGGAGATAAGATCGCGAAAGGGGATGAAGATAGGTGTTCATACAATGTGGGTCTTGAAAAAGCAAGCTGGAATATGCGACAGTAAGAATCCGGAATAAAAGAGTCCGCCAAATGATGATGTTAGGAATACAATGATGAGAGAATGATGATACGCCGAATAAAAATGGAAATCTATTCAAAATGAACTGTTAGTATGAGCGAATGGATAAGGGGGCGAGCTTCACACACCAGAACAGGTCTGAATCCTAGACAAGGCCGCCGTCCCAGCTTGCACGTTTCCGCTTATTGTCCCCAAGAGAAGAGGGAAGGACAAGGTCCTGAGGACAAATACCAGCAGGTCCACTCGACCTTGGATGTGATCCAGGGCTTGAGCTTGCCGTACTTTGACCGCGATGGTGGCTTAAAGACCGGGTTAAATTGGCACCTCCACCAGTATTCCCAGGAACTGGAGTGCTCGCGCCACTGCGGCTGAGGCTGAATCCACCACTGCTAACGCTCCGTGAACTGCTTCTCAGTTTTCCGTGACCTTGTCGTACAGTGGAATTTTTACTGGGTGGGGAGCCCATGGAAGCAGTTAGAACGGGACTATCTTTCATGGAAGCTAGGGTTTCTGCGAGGTTGGAATTGCCCGATGGGCCTCCAGAGTTTAGTGGGTTATGTCTCGAGGCGTTATGGGTGGGTGAAAGAAATCCATCGGAGGTGAGGTTCTTAGGTATTTGCATGCTGAGCGGAAGAGATGGACGGACATGGTGTCGCTGGCGGACGGTCTTTAGGGCTGAGGTGGGGGGTGACGAGGTCAGATTGGCAGGATTGACCACCCCAGATGATTGTGGCGTGGGTTGGTATGGCAAATACGAGCCAATCTGCGGCGATATACTCGTTCCAGCAAAGTTGTTTTGCAAAGCGTTAAAGGCGTGATTGTTATTTGCAATACCCGTCCGATGAGCCAGATCCAATGCAAGGCCTTGCCAGGACTTTGCGGGATCTAGGGCCTCGAATCCTAAAACTGCAGCGCTCGTGAAGGTTTGCGCATCAGAAGCCCCTAGATTTGTTCCTGTACCGGCACCATGCGCATATCCATGATGGGAGAAGGAGTTGTTGAAATAGTGCAAATCCAGGTACGGGACGTTGGAAAGCTCGCCGGATGAAAATCCATGAGAAGAGAAATTGTGCTGCGGCTGGGAGGAAGGTAAGCCCGACGAGGTCGAAGGTCTCCAAGACGAACTGTCTGCATCGTTCAAATCAGCGTGAGGTGTTTCCAAGTTCTCAGAAGAAAGACGATTGTGGGTCCGTCGTGGAGTGGTGGGATTATGCTGTTGTTGATCATCATGAGCCTCCGACTCAGAAGACTGCGAATTTAATGGCGTGGTTGGAGAAAGGGCACTGGGTGAGTCCGGCGACAATATCAAACGACTATTGAATAAGGGTGTCAACATGTTTTGAGAGTCTTGACTCTGCAAATTCCGGCGTCCTTCAGCAGTATGCGTGTGCTGAACCTGCGGGTGGTCATGTCGGAAGCTTACATCGTCACCGGTTCGCACAGAGTACATCGAGGCACTCGAAGCACGGTGATGATGGCGACGACGACCTGCCGCAACAATTGAAGAAGTGCCCGACGAGCTGGATGAGGACGTCGAAGAGAGAATGGAAGACGATGAATTGGAGTGTGACATGGCCCGAGGAGGACTCAAAGCGTCTGCTAGTGTAGATGATGACGACAGCTGCGATGGTGCGACATTGAAAAAGGAAGGGGTCGCTCCCGAGTGCTGAGAATGAGCAAACGAGTAGCCGTTCTGTGAGTACCCATTGAGACTGACATCATCGAAAGACGACCCAAACAGGACCCCCGGGTCAACATTAGAGCTATTCCTGGCCTCCGAAGGGGGGACAGAGACGGATCTCGCATGTTGAGACATATTGGCCTGGCCACCTATAATCCCACCCTCTTCAAAACCATAGCCTGCTTGTCCCACAAAATGGCTACCCCCAACACCATTGAAAGGCTGCACCAATGCTCCGTTACCACTGGTTGAAGAGAGACCGAACCCAGCCATGAATCCTGATTGTAACCCAGAAGCTGCGCCTTGGGAAGCCCTGCGTGTACCCGTCGGTATAGGGCGGGGTTGGCGCATCAAAGGGGTGGCAGGTGGTGTTGCATGCTGTTCACTGTCATCTTTGCCCGCTCGCTGTAATTCCGGTTGCTGATGGTGTTGATCATGACGATCTTGATCGACGGAGGCATCGCGAGTGCGGCTCCCCTCGACCACGTGCGGCTGCTGCGCATCCACCAAAATGCTTCCGGACCCAACGCCTGCATCAAGATTCTCAACCCGTGTCATATCCACCAAATCGCTCATCTCAAACTTAGTATCCGATATGCTACCCATAGATAACGAGTGGGATGCTTTTGACGATGATGGGTCTGATGATGGTGTAATAGGTGGCCTTCCAGTGGCATTAGAGGGGTGAGAGCTTGGGCCTGCGGCGTTCGATGTTGACACCAGGAATGGCGTGCCTTGTAGCTGGCGTTCTGTCTTGCGACCTCTGGTATTCTTCCGAGGGCTTTCTGAGTCGGCGAGGTTTTGTGCATTGTCTGGCGTCTGTCCCTGGCTACTCCCACCCTCCCCAACACTTCCGCCCACCTTTTCTACCCCATTCCGCTGCCCATGATTTTCATCCACCGCAACACTTGACATTGATAATTCATTGATGGCGGTCAAACTTGGTGTGTGCGTATGAGCCTGACCATGCCGTCTTGAATGTGTCGATGTCGCATTCCCACTGCTTCCTTCCCCTGCTCCTCCACTCCCACCCACTTCTCCGCTGGCGGCTGAACCACCTTCCCAACTTCCTAGACCCAAACCCACCAGCCCTAGTCCAACCCCCCATCCACCCCTTCCTGAAATCAAGTCGCCAGCGATCTGAGAATAGTGCCCAGGTACTGGAGCTCCATTGTACCCATAACCAAAGACAGTGGATGGGTATGCTCCTGAATATCCCTGCGCACCAGAGCCAGAGGATGCACCGACAGCTGACGCAGACGAGCCATGGTAACCGCTGTAGGTTCCACTCAGCAGTGAGCCTATGGAGGAGTAATGGTTTCCAAAGCCGTGGTGGCCATGATGTGAATGATGCCCGTAGAGGTCAGAACTTGAACCAACTCCCACATCCGACATAGCGCTGGAGAACTCTGCACTCGAATATGTCCCATGGAGGCTAGTAGAAGGAGCGAGCAAGTCATAACGGTCCATTACACCATGATTGAGGGTGTTGAACGACGACAGAGGAGAAACACTTGCGCTTGCTGATGCACTGGCAGAGATAGATAGAGAACCTGAAAGGCCGGACAACGATATTGATGCCGATGCAGGGGAGAAATTTGCGGAAACGGATGCACTGGTGTCATACTCGTAATCATAATCATAGTCGTGGTCATATCGGGGTTCAAGATCGATATCACCATCTTGCTGAACATCCATGTCGGTATCCGTATCTTCTCCAGATTCGCTGTGGTGCGTCTGCGGGGAAAAGAAAGCCGATGTCATAGACAGAGGAAGGTTGGAGGGAGACGACGAAGTGGGATCCAATCGAGGGTTGGGCGACAGCCAGTCCTTTGCACCCCATGCTGATTTGCCGATTGTACCTCCAAAGGCGTTGTTGCTCCCAGTGTTAATGGTAAGTGACCCATTACTTTCATCCTTTTTCGAAGATGTCTGAACTGACGTGTCATCCTTTCTGGCCTTTCTCCCGTTACCCGAACCTTTGAGCTTGTCTTGTGTCCCAGCCGTTTCAGCACCACCCTCCTCAGCCAACTTCCCCTTCCCATTAGCTGACCAGTGACCCTCCATCCCAACGTGAGCACCGTTAGGATAGAACTCAGGAATATCCAGCGGGTCCGCGTCAGCCTCTGGACCACCCATCACCACGTCTCGCCCACTCTCTCGGTGATCAAGGTCCATCCCCATACTACCGTGTCCTAGGCCCACTCCCAAGCCAAGCCCACTCATCCCCCCCAGACTCAACTGGTCGTCGACATCCATGCTCACCAAGTCCATGCTCATCATGGGACCCAGGCCCAAATCATCAATCCCACCCATATCCATCGCAAGGTCAAGTCCTGACATGCCCAACCCCAGCGAGTGAGAGTCGTCATCATCCCTTCTACTAGATTGGGACTGAGACTCGGAACCTTGTTGCTTGACACCGTCTCGTTCCGCTTTGGATGGCTCTGCTGGTGATCTGGGTTCCCTATGCGTTTGGTTTTGGCCGTGTCTCTGAAAGCCGAACGATGTATGTAAAAAGTATGGATTGACGCTGCTTGTCATCGTATCATCCATACTGATACCTCCATGAGGCCCGACAGCTGTTCCTTCAGGGAGAGGTTGCAAGCCCAATGAAGGCTTGGTTGGACTCAGACTGTGGCTTCGATGTGACTTTGGCTTGCCTCGTATCCGTCCTGCCAGCTTTCCAGACGAGTCACCATCTTGCGGTTGGGTTCCGTCTTGCAAACCTTTTTCTGGTGGAGGTATATGAAGGCGTCCAGAAGTGACTGAAGCCTGAGCATGACCTTGCTGGGACTTGATTTTGGCCATGGGAAGTGGAGGAACTTTGAAGACAGCACGGTCTCTGTCTTTCCCTTTGTCGTTTCTCGCCGTTATAGGTGAAGTTGGGCCTTCTCCGTCGCTGAAAACACCATCACCGCCACCGCCTGCGCTCAACATATTATGGCCTCCTTCATCTTCTGAGCAAACAGCGCTTTGTGGGACACTCTTAGTACCCCCACGCAGCAAATGGCCATGGCTGGTGTGTCTCCTTTTCCGGTTACGAACAGGGCCAGCCACTCCATCAGATGGAGCACCTACAAATGTAGGTGGGAACATGGAGGAATTCGAAGTTGAAGTTGAAGCCCCTCCAAATGTGCTTGAGGAAGCGAGGAAAGTACTTTGGGGGAAAGTAGAGGTCGAGGCAGAAGCAGATAATGGACCAACAGTGGTAGAATCATCCACAGCGCGGAATTTGTAGCTGAAGGTAGTGGTTGAGGGGGTCGACGATCCGGGTGCGAGAAGGAGCGTAGGTGTGCCTTTAGTAACGGGACTGGTGACTGAGCTGGTGCTAGGTCTGCGGCTGCTTCGAGTAGAAGGAGGAGGCCCTGGAGTTCCGCCAGTGGATGCAGCAGGGGTAGATGCGCTGTCTGCACCCTCACTGTCTTCTCTTTCCTTTATCATCTTCTCTCTTTCCCTCTCTCGTTCTCTCTCTTTTTCTCTTTCTTTTCCAGCACCAGCGTAGGCGCGAGGTTTGTATCCTGCTGCAGCGTACAAGTCTGGGTACGCATTTCTAAAGCGATCCCTCAGATCCGTGCTCTTTCGGCCGCTAAGCACAAAGATGGTCATGCGAGCAATAACCGCCCAAAGAGTTCCGTGCTGCTCATAGCCAGCCTTCAAAGCAGCGTCTTCTTCAGGTGTGAAGGGTCTTCGCTTCTTGTTTCGCATCTTTGTAAATAGTTGGGTACCATCTGGCTGTATGGACCGAACTTTGGAGGATAAATGAGTGCGAGCATTCGGATAATGGTCCTTGTAAGCGTCGGGAAAGCGTGTTCGGAATCTAGAATATGAGGTATGTTTTGATGGGGTGTCAAAAATATAACATTGAACAAGAGCCAATGAAAGTGAGTTCGTGGTCTTCACATCAGGAACGTGTAGAAACACACCTGTCTTTTAGATCCACGGCCGTCCTGTCGCAGAATTTTAGCGACTTGTCCTGCAGAATGGTTTTCCAATTTCCCACACCGTGCTGAAAGTAAAGTTAACAAGATTCAATGAGAGTCCAAAGAAATGGGAGTTGGAATAAAAATATGAAAAATGACCAGCAAACATTCCTAAGTCCTGAACGTCGGGCAGCGAAATCATTCCGCCACCATCCAGGGACGCATCAAGGAGGAAAAGGGGACATGCAACCCACTGCACATGTAGTGGAAACGTAAAAGAAGGCGGCCTCATGCCATATTCTCTCAACGACACAAGACCAGCCGCCCCAAATCATGGAGAGGAGAAAAATATGCAGCACTAGCAAAGTAAAGCAGATAGAGGACGACAAACACGTACCTTTTGACAGCCTTTGATTAATTCATTGGTTTCTTCCTCTGTCCACTTTTTGCGAGGTTTCTTCTCTGGTGCAACGCCAACAGGCGTTGTCGTCACAGAGCTGGACGCAATAGCAGAAGGTGGCAAAATTCCATCTCCATTGACAGGCTTTTTTGCCCTTCCCCTCTTCTTCTTGGACTGCTCAGGCATCCCAACCGATACCCGTGCATCCTCTTCGTTAAAGTCCAAATCTTCAGCGTCGCCGCCATTTCCGACCTCAAGATCGCCCTCAGTACCAACATCGCCTTCACTTTCGTCGAATGTGCTGTACAAATCTTGGGAAAGTTGAAGATTCATGTCGTCTGTCCGGCCAAGTTTGCTCTTGAGACTTGTGTTGCCAGAACCGTTGTGGTTAGAACTAGCGCCAGTTCTCGGGTTGGCTGATGAGTCAGACAATGCCATTTCGTCCCTGAAAGCCGGTGTTTTGACTACACGCGGAGATGAAGGTAGAGCAAGGGAAACACGGCGATGCTTAAGTGCATTGGGTTGTGCTGAGGAATCATGTGTGGTGAGAGGTTGCGACGGGAAGTGTTGGTTGGTATTTATGGAGAAAGATAGGTATGGCGACGATAAAGTTGTTGATCTTGTTGATGTTCCTGCCGCCAGCGTCGACGACGACGACGATGACGAAGGCATTGAGGCCATAGTATGGGGAAGGATGTGACAAGGCCAATCCAAGAACTGCAATACTTTGGGATGCCTCACCCGTGGGAATTATATTCCACAACCTTTTCGAGCAATCCGTCAAGAAGCAAAGGCTGGACTGGTGCAGGGTTCAACTTTTTTCAGATGCACATGTGGTGATGGATTGGATTTCGAAATTTCTTACTTATCATCCTTTATCGACAGGAGTCTCGTCGTATCACTTCGAACCGCTCTTCTTTCAAATGTAAGCCATCGATTTATCTGCACACTGGCACTATTATCTCGTGGTTAATCACACTGAATAGATGGACCAGTAACAGAAACTGCATTATCGACCCAGCAACTCAAAACTTGCAATATTGAGAAACGTCTATGTGTCTGGGCAAGAATTGATCCAAGCACGAATCTGCATATCGTGCCAAGCTCCCATCAAATTCAGCCTTCTTGCCAATCTCGAACGTCCTGATCTTCTGCCTGGAAGCCAGATGTTACACTAGGAATGGATAAAAAGTGACCTGTCGAATTAGACGCCACATGCGAACCGCTTATGGTGCTGTACTGGACCTGTTGGTTCGTCCATCCAAATGAAGGGAGTTCTTGACCGCTGGTCTGCCATGGGCCATAATTCCCAGCCATATTGATCGAGGTGCCCGAGGCTCGGTCATAGTAATTAGAGGCGGACGCTCTTGGATTCGAAGTATTCGGAATAAGCGGATGGCAGGTGTATGGGAGCTGTGTAACCATACGAGGCGTCGGATATTTAACATCATGATATTGGAGGTTTGCTTCTGAAATGATTGAACTAGTAGTGCCCATGTATCCTGGAGCCAGATCAGTGAAACCTGTAGCGGCCAAGCTGCGATACTCTCCCTGTGAAGATCTTTGTGTATCACTCTGGACGTGAAAGTCTCTCTCCAATCTGGGTGGATTAATATTACTGACAGCAGGTGGAATGTCGCGAGGATAACAGGCGCCCATCCGAATGGGGGGACAACTGGACAGCGTTGTGGAGGATACGTGAACAAATGTTTGAGGGTGTGGGCCTGCTGGGGAAACGGCTACCGCGGAGGTATCAATGCTATCATACGGACCAGGCGTTCTTTCCGCACTTTCTGCGCTACGGACCACCCTTCGACGTCCTTCCTCCCTTAACCGCTCGTACCGGTGCCTAGGAAAAGAAATGGGTCAATGGTAAAGGAAGAATATATACATGAACACTCACTTATCTCGAAGAGAAGTTGCACTTCTTTTCGGGTGAAAAAAGGCGGACTCCTCGGCTAGAATTTTCTGCCATCTCCCTACCCCATGCTGCAAGAGAAATTTTTCAATCATACATATATGTCCAAGGCATGAGGAGAGGATATATGGGTGACTGAGCTCACTTTTTCGATGCCCTTCTTAAGCATCTCGTATTCTTCCTTTGTCCAACGAGGCATGTATACAATCGCTGACCAGAAAACTAGCAGAGTGGCCCGGGAGTAGCGCTGGCGGTAAATTTCAAAAGGAGGCGGATGAACAAAACGAGATGCGACCCCCTCCCGACTTTTATACATATTAGTTCGATTTCATGCGGATTACTGATGCAGTTCAACCCGTACAGCATCGCCTACAATCACGCCATTAACACTACCTGAAGGACAGCAAACGGGGGAGAGGACCTGATGGACTTCATCAAGGCTGGGGAGTCCTTGTGTCATGCCTTCCCAGACTCGGATCTCTGTGGAGATACAAACTGACTCGGAATCCTAACGGTTAAGGATAACTCAAACCTAATTCACTGACAAACAGCTACGGACTGTTGTCTCAATAAGGTTTTGGGGCCGAGGACGGGGGAGAAAGTTGGCATCAGTCGTCCTTTACAATTACCTACCTGGTATATTGGGTTCAAACCCAGATACACATTCAAAGGTAATTCGACATGTTCCCACCAGAGTCAGTTGCTAAACGGCACCAACAGGCAAATTGGGGACACTGAATTACGATAGTAGGTCTTGGGAGGACCTTGTGCGAGTGGAATAAGTAAGGGTGAGACCATTGGTGAAAGCGATGGTGCCGCCGGCCTGTGCAATGACAGTCGAAGCGACGTCCGGATCTGTATTGCTTAAATTGGCCAAATCCTTCCAACCTCTTGGAGGATTGTCCAGTGTCCACGATCTTGGTCTCAAATTCCCAGTGGTCCTCCGGGAATGGTGTCAAAACCCCCGAAAACTCGTTCGGTGGGCACATGGACACAGCACAATGACGGTCTTACTGGAATTATACTGCACGGGAGACGGCGTAAAATTTTTCGGCTCGATCCCTGGCAGTTTGTGATTGCTCCAACTCCGGATTCCTGAGAAACCATGAACAGCTTACAGTTGGCAGACAATAAGACAAAAGGACGAATGGATTCTTCGCCGTTAAGCCACACGTAATAGATGGTTTTGTGGCAGAGTCCAAGACACGGGTTTTACTATCATGATGAATCTGAGCTGGAATCGAGCGTTCCTGTCAAGTGTCAACATAGCGGGCTTGCAAGGTATTCCCCCCCCCAAAAAAAAAAAGAA
>NHTK01000212.1:1496-31492 GCA_002938355.1 Panaeolus cyanescens
AAAAAAAAAAAAAGCTGTAGATGTATAAAATGGATAATTATCAAAAATGCAAAATTAAAGCATTCCTAAAACGCAATTCACATCAATACACATCCTATCCTATGCACAAAAAGAAATAAAGAAAAAGACGTACCACAGCAGCAGCATACCACCTCCCCCATCTCTCAACAAACTCAATTCAAAAGCTTAACTCCCATCCCAAACCCAACCACAGCAGTCGTAACACCCACAATCAACGCCGTCAACCCCCCAGTCGCACCAACCGCACCGCCCGTTCCTCCCGGCCTGCCCGATCCACCTCCATTCCCTCCTCCACCACTACCGCCAGTGTTACCACTACTAGGAGGCAACGCGGCACCCGTCTGCTGAACGTTGAGTGTGCACAGAGCGACGGGGGTGACGAGGTTGCACACGCCAGAGTAGGTGGCGCTGGGGATGGCTTCGTTGACGTAGATCATAGAGGCAGAGTTGCCGCTCTTGAGGAGTGTGGCTGGGGGAAGGTGGGTTAGCGAGGTGAAGGTGAGGAGAAAAGGGATGGAGAGAACAAGAGATGGAGAGATGGATGGAGAGATGGATGGAGGAGGTGAGGATGAAGCGAGGACGGGAAAACGACGAGGACGGCAACAAGGACTTACCTGGACCGGGTGTGGGACGGAGGGTGCGTGGGCCATCGATGAGACCGTAGGTGGTTGTTCCCCCTGATGAGCCTAGGATGGTTGCAGACACAGGTTCGCCGGCTTCGTAGTCGAAAGGCACGTAGATGGGGTCTTGGGCGCCGTCCTGTGCGAGTACGACGACTGTGGGGGAGGTAACCATGCATGAGTATCGAAAATAAAATAAAATAATAAAAATGAATAAAAAGGCTTACGAGGCAAAAGTAACGTCGATGCTAAGACTGTAAGTATCGTTTTAGCGTACATGATAGGAGACAGACGGGGGGAGTGGATGTGGGGAAGGAAAGGAGGTTGTGATGATTTTATCATGTGGTTTTAACCAAAAGGCTTGAAGGGAATGGTAAAGGCTTGTTGCAGGGTCACTTGGCTTTCAACACTCGTGCTTGGCAAATGGGCTTGGCTAGACGGCCGCTGTCCTCCATTTTCGGTTCATCCCTATCCATCAACTGAAGTGAGCCGCTTTATTCTTTTCAAAATAAAATAAAAACTCACAAACAGTCCACTGCGCAATTCAATACTTGCACACAGGTTCAGCATGGACGCATTCAATGTACTAAGTTTTCGCTGTTGTACCTCGTAATTTTACATTCAATTCCGAATATTTCACGCCTTCGAGTCTCGACTATTTGACTTGCGTCCGCAATCCGACTCCGACCACTCTAAAAATTCTCACCCAAGAAATCTTTGTATTCCCTCAACTGGGCCTTAAAGCCGCCTCAACCTCAACCTACCTACCTCATCCATGGGTATTGGAACGATCACCATGGTGTCAATGTCACGATACTGATACTGATACTGATACTGATACTGATACTGATACTGATCACAACAACGACTCCATATACATGTCAATGTTACATACTGGTTGCATATTACGAGTCGCAACATTAACGTTGGCCAACTTGGGACGTATCGATATCACACCGCAACACCAACAAAATAAATATTTCATATCCATAACCACTCATCTTAAAAAAAATCGAAAAAAAAAAACAACCGTTAAACAGCTCGAAGGTAAAGTTATACATGAATAATTTCAATAAAAAAGGGTTGAAAGGGCTTCAAGTCACCCCCAAATCCAGATCCACGAGTGACTAGCGACGCAGTGGCGATGCATCGACAAATGCAAAGCAAAAACTGAAAACCGTCGAATAGAGAACGTTGAACATCAACATCAAGCGTAGAACGTAAATTATGAAATATGAAAAATGAATACGAATATGAATAGATATAAGTATATACACAAACGCGTAAAACAAAAAGGTATCTGAACAACGACTAAAGAAAAAGAAAAAAAAAGCATTGTTCAGAAAAGTCAGGGTTAGGGTGAGGGCACGATGTAGCGAAGCAAAGCACTGCAAGGTAGGCATAGTCAAGACGAGGAAAGCAGGGGTCAAGACATAGCAAAGTGCAAATAAGTCAAGTCTGCAAAGCAAATCAACCACCAACGCAACACCAACAAAAAAGTCATAAAAAGAAAAAAAAAAAAGAAAAAAGTGGTATCCCGAAAACACGAGACAAGACGAGACAAGTATCAAAAGGGAAAAAGAGTTATACACGACGTTAGAGAGGAGGGGAAGTGAGGATAGGATGACGACGTTAGACAGGAGTAAACGAGGAAAGGGGCAGGGGCAGTAAGAAAGAGGACAGGGACGGAGACAGGACGACGATGATCAAGACTAGGAAGAATGACGACGACAACGACACGGGGATATAAACACTATCATCAAAAAACACAACAAACGGTGATAATAACACAATTTAAATAAAGTGCGAGGGGATGGGGGTCTTTAAACACAGGGACACGGGACACGGGACACAGAAAACGTAAAATGGAGAGGCCACGAAACGCGGACGGCAAGCAAATTGGAATGCGAAAAGAGACGGGGAGGGAAAACACAAATCATGACCAACACCTCGGCATCGCTCACGTCAGGTCAAATCCACTCCTACTTGGCCCTATAAGCGCCCCTCCCAGCCATCCCCCCACTCACCCCCTCATCATCATCATCCCCAATCGTATACTGCGCTCCTCCATAACTGCCCACCCCAATACTCGCATTAGGATGGTGTCCAAACGGATAAGGCGTCGCCTCTACCGGCCCACTAGGCAAAAAGGGGTTGCTCGCATTCTTCGGGCTCACAGGAGTAGTACCCCCAAGACTCATCGTAGTCGCGTGAGTCCCAGTAGAACCGGTAGGCATAGGCGACGGATATCCCAACCCAACAGCAGCATACGCATCATTATACGCAGCATTATAATCCATACTCGAATCATAATCATACGCAGCACTACCAGTGCTATACGTGCTCTCAACAGCATACGCCCCTCCTTCATACTCCCCCGTCGTCGTCGTCGTTGCAGGCTGCGCAACCTGTCCAGTAGACGCATTATACAAAACCCTCATCCCACTCCCTCCCGCACTCGTCGTCGTAGCATGCCCTCCCCCATTCTTCTTCCTCTCAGCATACGCCCTCAACATCTCATCAGGACTCATCACACTCCCCGCAACTCCAACAACAGGCAACACAGGCGACTCTGTACGAATAGGCGACATCGGGCCCATGCTCTTCTTCCGCTCAGCATATGCCCTCAACATCTCGTCAGGGCTCATCACGCTAGCTGGAACAGGGTCCATGGGCATGGTATTGACGACGGGGCTTTGGAGTGGTGATGCGGTGCTGCCGTGATGAGGATGGATATAGGCGGGTGGTGGTGGTGCAGGTGCAGCGTCGGTGTGGTGGAACAAAAAGTCATCAGGCGAGGTAGGATCATTACCCGTCCTCATCACTATAAAACACCAAAACATCAATGAAAATCCCAAAAAATCCATTAAAATAACACTTACTAGAAAGAGCAGGCATAACCTCATCCATCGAATCCTTCCTCGCATCCTCCTTCTCTCTCGCATTATGAATCCTCGCACGAATAGCCTCTGGCGTAAGCGCCATAGCACCCTCCGTCTGCCTCGGCGACATCGCTCCACTCCCATTATCACTACTCGCAGCATCCTCATCCTGGCGATCAGGCAACGCAGGCACAGGCGGCACATAAGCGCTATGATACGCCCTCGTCCTCCTACTCTCACCCGAAGGCCGCGAATCAGCAAACGACACCCTCGAAACGCGCGTATCGGGCGCAAACGAAACACGAGAAACGCGTTCACTCGTAGAATTAACACCACCACGCGCAGCGCCGGGGTTACGCAGTCCAACACCAGTAGTCGTCCTCACACCAGGCGTCTTTTCAGACATGGCAGAATCCTTATCTTCAACAGCAAATGTACTCGAAGGCCTAATCGCACCAAACGCAAACGCTGATGAAGTCCTCGACCCGCGCATACCCACAGCCATCGAGTTGCGAATAGCGGCATTGGCACCAGCAGCTGAAACGGATTTCCAGTCCACGGAAATAGTCGACATGCGCTGATCGACTTTTTCAGTCCACTTTTTGGATTTTTGTTGCTGTTTGGTGCGTTTCCATTTGATGTATGCGGCAATGGCGAGGCCGATGAAGATGAGAGGAACAAGAACGGCCGCTGCTTTGCCTCCTGGAGTAATACCTTGATTGGAAGTAGACACAGCGCCTACTGTGGTGACTGTATCGCCCGTTTTTGTGGTGTCTGCAGCGTCTGGGATAGAGCCGTCGGCGGGGGGCGCGTACGTGGCTGTGAAAACGGGACCAGCGACAAACTGGGGCTGGAAGAGGGACGTTTCGTCTGTGAGGATGGTGATTTGGAGTTTTTGCGAGGGCTTGGAGTTCCACCAGCGGGGTTTTATTTCTGCTGTGTAGTTGCCGGATGAGCTGGGGATGTTGGTGTAGGCGTGGAGGCGGGGTTCTTCTTCGTCTGGTGCCGAGAGCATGATGATGAGTGTGGGTTCGTCGGTGTAGCAGACGGGGTTCCAGGTGATGATGAGTGGTTGGAGACTGTCGACGATGGCGTTCATGGCGGGTGTGATGTAGGGGTTGTTGTTGGGGCAATCTTTAAAAATTAGAAAAAAAAATGAGAAAAATTGGAAAAAAATAGAGAGAAAAAGAGGGGGGCGTACCAGCTCTTTTTTGAAGCACATTGTTGTCGAGAGCACGTTTGTGGCCTTTGTGCTTTCCATGCATATGTCCAAAACCCATGGTTTTTCAACTTTCAATGTGAAAAAAAGGAAAAAAAGGGGGATTTAATAGGTTTAGGGTTGTTAAATAACAAAAAAAAGAATGTGACCGCAGGAGAGTTGCGGATTGACGGTGAAGGTCTGAAAAAGAGGGGAAGGGGGAAAAGAAAGGGAAGGGGTTAGCTTTCTGGCTGGGACTGTTAGATGGTCGTCGTCAGAGAGGGAACATCAACGTTTGAGAATCAACCCCCCCCCCTCACAATGTCCGAGCGTGAGAAATGATGAATGTCATTGGATCAGGGGCGTGATTTTTCTTTACCGTTGCCAAGGTAATCACACACTGCAGTCCCTTGTATTTTATCTTCTTCAAGGTGTTTTCGAGTTCATTTTAAGAGTATCTTTTGGATACTTAGCTTATTAGACGCTGTATTCCTCAAAACCACTCTGATAATTCAACCATCGTTTGAATTTTTTTTTGCTGTTTGTTACGACACCGTCTGACCCGAATTGCTCCCTGAAGGATAGCTCGCACTACTAGCGTCTAGAAGCCTGTACAAAAAATCTTATCGCCGTTCAATTCACTTGCCAAATACAGTGATATCGAGAACATTCGCCCACTCTAATTTCTATACATACTTATTTCAATGACGAATTGTATGTGGTATACAGATATTTCTGAATAGACATGAGCATTGCCGCGGGTAGCATTGAGCTTGGACGTGGACGTGCGGACAGCAGGCGGACAGACCGTCCATTTTTCGAGGTTGAGGCAAGCCTTAGACACACTCTTTCTCATGTCTTTCATCGTATGAGAGTATAGATAGATAGGCGCATTGAATTTAAATTCGAAAAAGCCCTCATAAGTCCTACTTAAGTAGTAATCAACTTTCAAGTGGGTCATGGCAGGCTATCAGCTGGCCTATAGCTAGTATTGTACATGTATACCTATTCCATGTATGAATCTGAAATTGAAGCACCTCGAAAGGAATCAAAACATTTCACATACCATCTATCTATCATACTAGGCTTATCCATTTCACATCATACCCTCGACGCGCCCTCTGAGTCGTAGCGGTTATTTCCTATCCAACCCCAACTCCGTCTCCGACCTCCGAGGTCGAGTCTATCGTCTTCGAGTTTCATCTCATTAAGCTCTACCTTTGGCATATCATACTGCTTAACCTCGATCTCGACGCGCTCGTACGCTTATTTCCTATCCAACTCCGACTCGGAGGTCTGGTTGGGTCTATGTACTGCCAATGTCTTCGAGTTTCATCGTGATCAAATATCACGCACAAATAAAATGAAGTAAAGTACCAAGAATTAATTCGCATGAGTTACGTTGAATCATGATCATAAAGCCGCAGCTTGAACCCGTGGCTGGTGAGGTGAGCTACAACGCTGAGCAAGCTGCCTTGAACCTGAACCATTCACGTATCGTCAATCCCTTTCCGCAGCCACACCGTCGACACTCGTTATTTTTATATCACTATGATTATCCTCATCATGCTCCAGGCCTGCTCCATGGGTTTACCGCGCACCCCATGATACCCTGAGCGCCCGCGCCCCGGACACCTGTGTGCCAGTATGCTACCGTCTGCGTGCGATTCAACGCCGGGTGACCTTAATCAAACAGTAATTATAATCATGATGAATAACTTGCACGATAATGACGCGGTGACGGTGATGGTGATGGTAACCCCGGACCATGTCCTGAGCGAGAACTGCTGGAATGTGAAGGATCATCATGATGCGGAGTGTGAGCAGGAGATTAAGGATCTTGAACGCCCTTTACCAACTAGGGTTCTGTGTGATCGAAATCTTGCCAGTGTTTGACCATGATTGATTACAATTGAAGCGCGTGGGCGTGCTCGGCGTATCATGCACATAAACTCACTACACTTGGTCTACTAATGAGCTTCGACGCTGAAGCTGGATTGGGGTATCCAGATAGTGGTTTCTGAGTTTTATTGGTGCACACGTACGCGATAAAAACAATGACGGTTTTGTGGGTCGGGTTGATGGGGTTCTAGGGGGACCGTTGGGCCCGGGGTGTATTAGCGCTCAGGCCATGATCCAGCTCCGGTCTCGGTTGACTCCACGGTAAGATATGTAAACTCAGTCCAGACGCTGTTGAACAGGGGTAAACGAGGGTTGTATGATACATTTAAGATGAAAGGTGCCCTTACAATATCTAACACGGTTCAGTGCAAAATGTTATTTTAGCGCCTATGGGATCATCTCCGGGTCCAATGGAAGTTCAACGTTCTATGCTCATCAATCATTGATCGTGAGTTATGAAAAACACATAATACATTGTAAAACCATGTGCATGAGATGAGTGAACGAACCAAAGCAGCACTTGATATACACACTGAGCAGTGGAATACCCAAAACTTGAGTTGAAAGCTTGATGCGGGGTTCATTCTGATACAGATCATATACATGCATGATTGGTTGTTATTTAAATTTATTGATTCATTATTTAGTAGTCCTTGTCGTTTGCTGTCAACACCTCCGGATCCCATTCTACATGCATACCAGCTGCTCCCAACCCTCGAAAGTTGGAGGTGCGAGATAAGTCTAGAGTAAAATTGAATACAAGGTATCAGGAACTCGATCGATCAAGTCGGCGCGGAGACATCCTTACAGGACAACGAAAAGGATATGGGTTTCCCGTGGCACTGTATGCACCTAGTGGAGTGCTCATGCGATGACGCAGTAGCCATCAAGGCGAGAGGTTTTTTCCTTCGGGTTGTCGTCGGGTGCGTTGGAGCTGCTACCGTTCCCGGTGATGAGGTCAGCGAGAACGTCAACGCTAATGGGAGTTGTGAAAGAATCCATTGATGGTGAGATTGGGATATGGTAGTGAGGAGAATACGTAGAGTTGAACAAGTTGAGTTGAGCTTCTGAATATCGCAATTGATGGGTGGATGGATAGGTTGACGTTGAAATATGCGCGCTTTTTATCGCCTCAGAAAGCGCAAAAAAGACGACCTTTTCTTAATATGTGTTTTGAATACGAAATAAATTGAGTTATTTGTAATAACCTGCGTAACCCTTTGCGTAAATTAGGGCAGTGTTTCAATTGTATTGAAATAAATGGCTAGCACCTCTTCATCATTCTTTTCATATGTGTATAATGTAAAATTGTGTATTGTGCATGTGTGCGCAGTGATCAGTGTCAGGATTTTGTATGGTTGAAACGGAGCTAAATTGAGATGGTATTATTATCTGCATACCAACGACCTTGTATGGATTCTAGGGAATATGAACCATGGCCTCACGTCCAGCGATCGGATGACAGCGCAGTACTACAATAGGAACAGGAAATAACGACCTACGGCGGTATTTGCCCATTGATGGATATTATTATCAACTTGAATGAAGCACTGGTCACGCTCGGTCAGGCACGCTAATATTAATGGTTTATATATAGTACAATCAGGAGTGGGCCAACAAGGTGAGCATATGATCACTGACTCTATGGGCGTCATAATTCAATTTTCAGGGTTGAAACTACTTGACCTTCAATTTTATTACAACAGAAATGACATTTTTGTAGCTACCTCTGTATAGGGTGGGGTTCTGAATCATTCAAACGTATTCTTGAATCCGAGATGAATCCGCACCACAGACAGTGGTCATACGTGTATTTAGAGCGAGGATGCCTGATCGGTCTTGTCAATTCCGTGACTTAATATACGTTCTCCCAACTAGGGTACTTTTTATTTTCCTACTCTGAGGACCTATGACTGTAATACAGCCCATCAGACTCGAGCTCATGAGCGCTAGCATCATTCTTGGGAAATTTAGCTCTGCCTTTACTATGCATTTCCCCTTTTTTTCGTCGACAAGTAACAGACAACTCCCAAGATCTAGGTCATTGCACAAATTTAGGAGCGCCATGGTTTAGGAAGACTCTGACGCCCGAGTGGCGACTGTCACTCCGACTCTCCGACCGGCGAGCGCTTGAACAGCTGCGGTCACGTGAAGCGGCTACGGAACGGACTCCGAGGATTGATGCCAATTTGAATTTGAAGTTGAATGGCGAGAAAAATGCGTTGCTCTTCACCATCATCACATGTTTGCTCTCTAAACTTCTAATATCTACTGGCTCGCGAACAAGACATCTAACCGTAAACGCTTGATTGAATGCCATTATCCAGGTCTAATACCGTTCGCGCAAAATCGCGCTCACCAGCACCTCCAGTAGCGAATGTGAGGGATCTAAGCACGCAGGCGGGTACCAGCCAAAGACCATTTTTGCCACCTTCCCATTACGCTGCTGCTGGTGGCTACTTATCCCCTGAAACTGCAGCAAATTCTAGTCGTTATGCCTCTGGCGATACCGGTTTTGGGGACACTGTTTATCAAGAGTTTGGGGGACAAATTGTAACCTCTACACCACGACCGACTCACAGATACACGGGAAACACGACGGATTCAAGAAGCGATTTACAAAGCCGGACTTCTGCAGGCCCTATACGTCGAAAGACGCATAATAGTAATAGTATCGCGGAAAACGACGGTGGTTTAGATCGGGGTTTAGGAAGGGCTTTTTCCCCCACTGTTAATCGTGGCAGGCTTTTGAATGTCGAACAAGAATCAAGGATGATGCCTTCACGCGAAACGATGACTGTGTCGTCTCAAAGTCCTATTAGTGCCCGATCAACATCACAAGTACAGCGGAAACCATCCCGATTCACCGTTTCAGCAACACCCACGCTCAGTCCCTATCAGGACGAGGTTTCATCCCCAATCCAATCACACTCAACACATTCTACCAAACTCGCCAAGCACCCAGATTGTGTGGGCTCGTTCCAGACAAGCAGCAAGACTTACGCTTCCACAGTCAACTCGACCTCGGCCAGCATAGAGAGGCCTTTTCATACGGCGAAAAGGGCACAGGCTAGACACCAGGAATTCATCAATACTCATCATACGCCCCACAATGAAAGCATAGAAACCTTCATATCGACGGGTTCAGTACTAAGATTGCCAGTAAAGCCAGCTCTGAAGACGGCCACCCTTGCTTCCAGTGAAGCTCACAACACGCGCACGCGAAATGAGGTCGCTTCTTCACTTGTACACCATGCAGAGCCTTCCCACTCTATGAAACCGCTGCGGACCGTAAGGAGTCTTTTGAGCAGAAAGAGCTCCAATTCGATGAAGGCACATTCGCGGGCTGGTACTCCAAAAACTCCTCACACGGGTTCAATGAAGGTAAAAACAAGTTCCGTTATTCCACGTCCGTTATTGAATCCTCCATTTAGGATGTATGCCAAATGCCTACACAGGAACCCAACAGGCCTGATCTTTCCAGTAAGACCAGACTCAAGCAACCTGAACGCCTAACTGTTGGCACACCACAACCAACAGACAGGGACCCCGATGTGCCTGAACAGCGGCCTTCTTCTCGCTCCTCTCCCTTTTCCAAGTCACCGTACAAATACAAATCGCACATTCCGCGAAAGACTTACAATAACGGTGGTCACAAATACCATGGAATGAGCGAAGACCAGGCCAGTCTTTCTGTCACTGACTCCGATCTGGAAGCAAGGTGTGAAAGGGAGAGGAATGGCTCACGAATGTTGAGGGTGGCTAACGGGAAAGCGGATTTATCCGAGTCAGGATCTTCATTGGACTCTGCATCCTCAACCACGTCTCCGTCCACTTCTGGATCGGAAGCAGGCCTGGGGATTTATGACGCATTTTCAGGAGAGCATGTTGCGGAGGATGATGTTGGGCCTGACGAAAGTACAAGTTTGGACGAGGAGATTCTCCGGCACTTGGAATATCCAGCACACCATTCACGTGTTCACAAGAGGGAGGATGGAGGTGTTGGGCTGGGCGTGTCTGTACCCTCTTCTCAGTACCATCCAGTGCAACCTCAGGTGCAATTGCGACAGCACGAAGATCTTAGCAGAACCTCCAACTTTCCGACTGCAACCGGCCTCACTACTACCGGTCCTACGCATCGCAATCTAGGCAATCGTCAAAGCTCATCCCCTCGTCCATTAGGTACACCACAGGAGAAAACATTACGGTTTTCACTCCCGCCATCAGACTCCGGCGTCTCCACTTACTCGGACGAAGATGCCTCCATTGTTCAAGATGATCGTGAACTGCATCAAGCGACCAGAACCCACCGAACAGAAAATTACCCTGCCAATAAACTGCAGCGCGTAGTTGAAGCAAATAGGCAAACGGTGAAGTCACAAATACATCCCATCAGCAGATCCTCGAGAAAATACGACACAGAATACGTGGACATGCCTTCAAGAGCAGCAACTCCCGAATCACACCCCTCGTCACCTAGCAGAAATGATCATCACTCCAAGTACGATTCTTGCAACTCGGAAGATGGAAAGGAAAGCAGACAACCCCGCAGGAAAACTTCTCAGAAGAGCAGGGCCACTAAAACCAGGAGCTCAAGTGCTGGACATCGTCGACGGTCATTGGGGACGGAAGAGGAAGACGAGCCTATTTTTCACGCCCCAACCAAATCCATGCCACATTCATCACATTCACGCACAGAAAGACAACCGCCACGACCCATGTCCGCATGTCAACTCTCCCGGAGCAAGAGTCGGAGTAAGGAAAGAGAGGGAAGGGACGGAAGACCTCCTTCCCAAACTTTTCCTGCTCATCTGAGGGATCTGATAAGGGATAGGACCGTTTCAACGAAGGGCTTCAACGAAGCGGATAACATGTACACGGCCCATCCGCCTTCATACGACGAAGGGTACGACAGCGTCTCAGCACAAGAAATCCCATCCCCTGTCGCTTCTCAAGTAAATATTCTCCACAGTCCCCATAATGTTCCCGAAAGAATGAAAGGAATCTTGTCGCCTGTTCAGCCTGCGTCTATAATGACGCCCCGCCCCACATTTCACCCTCCCCAGCCCGATCTTTCGGGCAAGGACCTTCGTTCTACTGCTGCTCGTGAGAGACTTGCTTTGGGCATCCCACCATCCCAATCTGAAGAAGTTGTTCAACCTCTTTCTGATACAGTATACCACGATGAGGGAGAAGAAAGTGGGACCGGTGAATTAAGCCACGCTGAGAGCGACATGTCGTCGTTAAATCAATCACTTTGGCAGGCTGAGGAAGAAGCTCGTTACGAGGATCATGGAAATACACTTCTACAGTCTATTAGCCGCGGTGTAGATGGAGGGTTGGTGAAACAGAAGGCTAGGCAATCTGGTTTGGTAAGTTGAGCGAATGTCTGGCTCAAGTGTTGAACAAGTCGGCTAAAACCTTCTCTTTGTGCAGAACGGGAATCTCACAACCCCAAGACTCAGTATTATTTCCCCAACTGTGAGCAGGTCAAGTAGCTTTACAGATATGCACGAACAACTGCAGCCTGTATCATCTCCCTCGCCTTCAGTGCACCAAACCCGACCAAGCCAGCCCCCAAAAACATCTGATTATGGCCACAACTCCAAGCTTAATCCTCAGACACTTCTTTCTCCTTCCACAAAGCAGATACATCAGACCCGTGAAGCTGTTATTCAAGAGCTTTTTGAATCAGAGGAGACCCTTCTTCAACTCCTTCACATCTGTGTCGAGAATTTCATTCTTCCTCTACGGGTACAAAACAGCAGTACATGGATCGCTGGAGTGCCGCCCTCGATTTCGAGACTGTTGGACTGGTTCGACGATATCGTTCACCTGCATGAAGGTGTCTATGCGAGCTTATGTGCAGTGAGGGACATACAAACAGCAGAGTCTGAGAGGGTGTCAGAAGTTCTGCGGGAGTGTTTTATTTTGCGGGTGGAGGTGTACATGCCATATTTCATGCGTGTCGATGACGTGCTCGACGAAGTGGTAGCCTTGGTGGGAAGACAGTACGTTACAGAAGAGGGACTCGTCACGAATCATGCTGGGGTAGGAGCCAGGAAAAGCGAGTTTGGACAATTTATCCTGCTCCAGGAACGTATGGCAGAGTGTCAGGGGTGGACCTTGGATGGCTTGCTGCGTCTTCCAATGAGAAGACTAGAAGCGTATCAAGATTTGTTTGCGGTATGGTTCAGCTCAAATCTTTGGCCTTCACTTATTTCAAACTTCAGAAAATGCTTCAACTCACACCCAAGAGCCACCAAGACTATCTTTCAACATTTTCCTTGTCCCGTTCGACTGACCTCGCTTTGCAAGTAATGACGGAGGTAAAGTTTCGCGAGGATGAATATAGGCGTCTCAGGGTTTTCGCCAAACGCATCCAGGCCTCGGTTCCTCTTGATCATCTACCTACTCGTGAACGTCGCCTCTTGTTTTCTGGACCATGCTCACTAGTTTCGCCTGGCTTCTTGTTGCCCTCTGCTATGCTTTCTGGCGCGGCTACCTATGAACCACCTGGCAATAATCATGGGCCGGGGACTGGCATACAACGCTCTGATTCCTTGCGATCGGCCGACTCCCTACGTCCTCATGAAGAAAATAGACATCCAACATCTGCTAAAAGCACCTGGTTTTCACTACTGCCTCGACGAAGACGTAACAAAACCAAATGCTCTGCTCTGCCCTCTGAAGTCTTAATGGCTACGTCTGGTTCCCTCTCTGACCATGAGGAAAATGCTGCTCTCCAAGGAATGCCTTTATATGCTTTTGTCTTTAACGATCTGATGTTACTTGCCAATGCTCACGACGCCCACTCGGAAGATTTGCCTTGGAACTTGCACGAAGATTTGGGAATTTTAAAGCCCATTTCTGTTTCCTATCTTCAACACCCCAAAGTCGCAAGTATGACGTTCTGGTTCTTTTCCCTATTTTGTTCACTGAGAATATGTGTTGATCTTTAGGCGGGCTTATTATATCAATGCAAGTTATTGTACTCCACCCAGAGAGCATCAATGAACCTGCAGACGATTTCTCGCGGTACTCGCATCGAGAGATCGACCTCGTTTTTACAACCTCGCCTACAGGTACCCTTGACCAAGAAAATTCTAGTTTTGACTCCTTGCGATCTGCCTTGGCAGCCTGTCGCTCTACTGCTCTCAAATGGCTCTCAATTCCGAAATATTCCCTGTCAACGGCTGGCAACAACTCGATGACCGACCATGCAATCGATACGGAAGAGATTGTCTCTTCACTCGTCGCAAGTGGTCTTCCTTTGCCAAGGAGTCCTTCTGGGCGTGTGCCGGATGGCCTGCATGATGGCACCGCTACGGAACTTGACACTGACGGTGACGAAAGAGAAGAAAGAGGCTGGTGGTCACTGTCTTATCAAAGATACATGCGAGAGTTGCAGCGCAAGGAGTGGTAATCAGTTGAATGACTTTATTCTCAGTTAATTTTGTTTTTTTATCCTAGTATTTCGATCATTGTATTTGTACTATTGTTCTTCGTGCTCATTCATGTATATTCCTTCCTGATCATCCATAAGGAGCAAAGCAGCAGGTTTCGTTTGTTACAACTTACCAATCCTCGTCAGGGTCGTCCTCGTCCTCATTGATATCATCATCATCATTACCTTCTGCTTCTGTCCGGCTAGGGTCATTCTCCAGATATTCTTCGCAGTCAACTATGTATCCAGCATCCTCGTCCTCGGGATCATCCACTACCCCAACCGTTTCTTTTTTCACAACTGGACCGTTGTCTTTTGCACCTCTGAATTTTGGGGCTTTCAACGGCTTCAGTTGCTAGATGAATAGATGTATCGTGTCAAATTTGAAGCAATGCTTGAATATGGGATATGTAATACCTTGTTCATTAACCAAGTATATTGGAACTTGAGCCCTCCAAAGAAAACCACTGTTCGGTCTTTACCCTGTTAACCGAAACAAATGGATCATCACAGCTTGAACCATTTCTGTCATTTTGGATCTTCCCAAGTGATGCATACCTTGCCTCCATATTCTACCCAACCTTCATCTGTTTGACTCCTGTACCATTCACCTTCAGGTCCAACCTCTCCCAAGCCAGCAACATCGGCTGAGAAGCCGACGTGAAGGCCCTGTCCTTTCTTGCTCCACAGGTTGATAGCACATCTCTGTGTCGCAAACGTGGATGTAACAACCCAAAGGCCATAAGTCCTTACTTCAGGCCAGATCTTGAGGATATTCAACGAATTCTTCTTAATCCAATTCTTGAAGGGAGACTCATGATAGAATCTTTCATGAGTAATTGGGGACTCGGTAAGTAAAATGGCTCCTGTATCGAGATCGGAGGTGTATTTAAACACGGTCGATACGTTTACAGGTATGCCGGGTGCAACTGGTCTGAAGATAGCCAAAATGATCTCAGTAAGTTGGCATTAAATGTGAATACTAGTACAACGACTTACAATCCGACGGTTAAATCTAGGGCTGTGGCCTTGGCCGTTGAAGAAACCTTGGGGCCCCACCGGATATCGTCTTCAATTGGGGCACGCTCTAACTCGACTTCTATCGGGGTCAGTCCTTTTCTCTTCACTTCTGCGGCATCCTCCAGGTTGGCAATAGGATTCCAACTCCCAAAAGAGTCGAAATAACCACAAGAACCGATTCGAAACACGGTTTCCTTTTGAGGTCGGTATAGCGCTATGCCAAACGGATGATTGCTCATGATCTGAGCATACACTTTATCGACTGAACCTTCGAAGCCCATTATCGGTACGTAGGTTATGTCCGCTGATATGGCCTTGAGTGATGATGATGGTGTGAAGAGACAGGTTCCGCTTTTGGTTTTGATTTACCCCGATATCAATGGCTGTTACAAAGGTTTGCGAACAACTGTCACCGCAAGCGACTGCCATTTATTTCGGTCCTAATAATAGCCTGGCTAAAATTCCAACAAAACTTATACAAGCAACTAGGAAAGCAACGTGCCCATCTTAAACCAGGCACCATCCTGCGTCGGTCAATGGTAGAGGGATATAAAACGGAGCGTGCGGAAGGTTATTGTTGATTACCCTCTTTCCCATTTGAAGAGTGTTCGAAGTCATCCAGTAACAGTAAGTCCTCCATAAATGGCTTTCTGGTCGAAGTCAGCTATCGTGCTTATGAAAAAAAAAAAACCAGGGTCGCATCCACAGTATATATGATGGCAGAGCTGGCTGAATCTCCTATTGCATCGCCGACAACGAGGGATAATTCAAGTTTAGAGGAAATCAAGCAAAGATTGGACGCCCATGTTTCGGAGGTTTCGATTCTTCGTGACAATGAATACTGCAACAAAGCCGATTTTCTCGACAACCTATCCCAGGATACAGTCGACCTCATTTCCAACATATCCAAATCAGAGAGGAGTGTCTATCAAGCAGAGTTCTGTAGCAGAAAGGGAGAAGAAGAGCTGATGACTGCAGTCAGTTCGGGGTCATCATCTGCACTAGATAATGCCATTGCGTGGGGAGCACTGGCCGTCAAGTACATGCAACCCAATGTCCCCGAGCGTGGCATCATCCTCAGCATGTTCGGCAGGACCCTTCGGTATAGATGGCGCCTCACGCAAAACGACGCCCATCTTGACGACACGATCTATTACTTCACCAAAACCGTTGAAATGGAACGCGAAGAGGAACCTAATCGTGCCCTTCATTTGGACGACCTTGGAATCATGCTCCTGGAACGATATACGAAACACCATGACGAAAAGGATTTCGAAGCAGCGATGCTCGTGTTTAAACAGGCGGCTGGCCTGCCTCACTCTGGAAAGCCCCTATTCCTTTCTCATCAGGCCCGCTTGCTGAAAGCCAAAGCAATGCATGCGCCACAAATTTGCGAGATGCTATTGGGCGAATCTCTGGAGATGCACTATCAAGCACTTCACTCCGTTACACCGCAATTTCGGGGATCGCTTCAGAACATCTACTTGCACCTTGTTGATACGTTCGTTGCGGTTTATACCAGTCGCGGCTCGAGCGTCCCTAAGCAGCTTGATGCTGATGCACAAGAGCACCTTCGCGAAGCAAAGGAAAATTGGAGGTTTTACCACGAACTTGCTGTGGCGCTTCTCGATCGCTATAGGAAGCAACATGGAAGACCTGACTTGGAGACATCCTTCACCTTCTTGCAGGAGGCCCTATCACGTATGAGTAAGACTGGGGCAAATACCGCGACCATCGATGCCCTCATGGCGGAAGTGTTGGAGAAGATGGCCATCTTTGATGGGTCCCTTTCGGAGCTTGCTGAAGCCATTCGGTTTGCCGAAAAAGCTGTGAATGCGACACATTCCACTGATTCGGCTATCGCAAACCGAATGTCAACACTCTGCTTTCTACATCAGCGTATATTCGACTTAAACGCAGACACTCAGGCCCTTACCAAATCCATCGAAATAGCGCAACGCGCATTGAGCCTACCTGGCTGTGCTAATACGAAATGGATGTTCTACCAGCGTCTAGGAATCTCGTATGGCTATCGCTTCAAAGCTAACAGAGGTCCTGCAGATTTGGAGGAAGCAATCTCATCTTTCGAATCAGCTTTAAAGGAAAACCTCCTTCCATTTGACAAAATGAATACGCACCAAGAATACGCTCGAGCCCTTTCTTTCGCCTACCCTTTCACTCAGAAAGCAGAGCACATTGACGCTGCAATATACCACAACGACTCTGCACTTGCCCTGACGACCGAAGACATGCCAGCAATTGTTTCTTGCTACGAAGCCTTCTCCATAATCTACATGAATAAATACGAAGTGACCGGTGATGTGGCCGACATTCACAAGGCGACGAGCTATGCTTTGCAGGCAGTATCCTACATCGACCACTTTCCTTCCCGGAAACATGAGAAGTCTCGGTACTTCACATGTCTCGGGAACGCGTTTTACGCACAATACGATACGGCTGATCAAACGGCTGACCTCAACCAGGCAATTTTCTACTACGATCAGTCTGTCAGGCATACGATTCTAGGTGACGCTCGATACTTCATTCGAATGGGGAGTCTGTGTCGCGCCTTGCTCCGCAAATTTTTCGCCACAAAAAGCGTCGAACATTTCAATACCGTGAAAGATCACATTCAAGAAGCGCTCGCAATGACCAATCCCATACCTTCCGTATCCGACTCGGCTTTTCTACATGATATCCTCGGTACCGGTTACCTTTACGCATACTATATGGCCCAAGACAGTGCTGTACCAAATATCCACGCGATTCATTGTGCTATCGAGCAGTTCCAAGCTTCGATCGCTACGAACTGTGGGATCCCATCTGTTATCAACCCCCCTATGATCAACTTGCTCAATGCATCTATCGCCAAATACAGTGTGACCAAGAGCGACGAAGATCTTGTTCAAACAGCTGGTCGAATTCTGCAATATATGCCCATCCTACAATCAAGCCTCACAAAACACGAATTGGTCTTTCTAGTCAGGAAGGTCGCTGAATTCTGTACCCTTTTCTACAATTCGAAGAAAATCAACCAATTCGGACTCTTCGCCACGTTTTTACATACGTCAGTCGCCATGGAGCAGAGCATGGTGAGCCACATCCGGCTTGACTCTGCTGTTGAAGCAGCGACGCTCTCGTATCAAACTCTTTCCACCGTTAAACCTGAAGGTGCCGCCCAGTTAATCAAGTACGCTGCAGAGCTTTTACCTACCACAATCCTTGTCGCAACAAGTCGTGCAGACCAACTTCGCTCCCTTCGTCGATTATCCATGCTCCCCAGTCTTGGGCTATCTTTTTATCTGGTTGCAAAGAATTCCGCAACTGAAGCACTGCACATTTACGAGCAAACGAGGTCCTTGGTCTGGAATCGATTTTTAGATCTCAAAACCGACCTCGGTGACCTGGAGGAGAAACACCCTGACCTGGCTGCCAGACTGAAATTGATCCGAACAAAATTGGACCAAGGTCCTACTCAGAATGTCATTGCTTCTGAAACCACAGGTCGTGCACGATTGGAGAAAACCCAACTAGCACACGAGTACGATGCCGTGATTAACACTATCCGAAAGTTAGATGGTTTCAAAGATTTCCTTCGATCGCAATCTCCCTCCAGCCTCACCGACTCCGCTAGAGATGGCCCGGTTATTGTGGTGAACGTGACAAAATATCGATCAGATGCTCTTCTGGTCACTGCCGAAGAGGTTTCTTGTCTTCCGCTGCCAAAGTTCTCGCTTGATGTCGTGATGGGATTGGCGGCAAAGTTTGAACAGGCGCTTGAAGCTTTGCACACCGATCAAATCAAGGCATCAGAAATGATGAGCGGCGTCGTTCTTGGGCTTTGGGAGACTGTGGCGGAACCGGTATTGAACACGCTTGGCATCTGGAGAGGAAACAGAGCCTCCGAGAGTGTGGTGGGTTATGACCAAATGGATCCCTTTCCTGCCCATTCATGCAGCTGGAGACCACGCAAAGGCGATACGCACTGGAGAAAAGTGCAGCGTCTTGGATAGAGTCATTTCTTCATATATACCAACCTTAAGGCTATTGGATCACATTCGTGCTTCAGTAACTCGTTTTTCGGCGGCTCCCAAGAATCCCCACTTTCGTCAAGCTCTTCTCGTCCGGATGCCCACTACGTTGGATCAACCGAGCCTCAGCCATGCAGCTGCAGAAGTCGATGCAGTCGGGAAGGCCCTAGGATCTGGGTTCCAAACGACGATTCTGACCCACCCTAAACGTAGCGATGTCCTCGCGCAGATGAAAACAGCAAAGATAGCCCACTTTGCTTGTCATGGTATCGCAGACACGAAAGACCCATCTACGAGCAAGCTCCTCTTGCGAGACTGGAAGACGTCTCCACTGGACGTACGCAGGATTATGAATTCTTCACCTGCATGTCTGGAACTCGTTTATCTATCGGCCTGCGAAACAGCAACAACCAGAGCCTCCAATCTCCAGGAAGAATGCATTCACCTGTCATCCGCATTTCAGCTTGTGGGTGTGCCATACGTCGTTGCAACATTGTGGGCAATAGAGGACGGGGTCGCTGTGCATATCGCGAAAGGGTTCTATGAAAAGATATTCGCCCAGTCGGGCCAACTTGAAATCGCTCAATCGGCTCGTGTCCTTCATAATGTTGTCCTGCAAGAAAGAAACAAAGGAGTTGAAGCTTTGTATTGGGCACCTTTCATCCATTCCGGGGCGTAGGGTCGACTGAAGAGGCAAAAAAGAGCAAAACAAATTCTTGTCTATACAGATAGTAACGATAACACGTTGATACATGGCCTGTCTAACATGAGTGTAGATAAATCCGAGAAACCAAACTAACAATTGTTAAACACCTGATTAACCATATAGATAATAAAATAAGCTTAATGTCCGAGGGAGAGAATAAATTAATGCCTGGAAGCGATTGCTCCCAAAAGGATGTCATAATCAATTTTCGCAGCTGTAAGACAGGGTAGTCGTCAATAAATGGGAGTGTATGTAACAGATTCGGCCAACACTCACCCTTTAGGACCAGTTGGATAAACACTCTGGCTAGTTCAGGATGCTCGGTCTGTAGGCGATGTATGTTTTCATTACTCATCTTCCAAACAACTGCGGGATATTCAACGACAACAGTCGCATTTCTTGGGGAATCTGCCAACGCTGTGAGCTCCCCAGCCAACGTTCCAGCCACCATGGATTCTTCGAAATGTTGAGCAGGGTTCGGGAACTTGTAGGAAGCGCGTAGGACCCCAGACTCGATGATGTAGAGGCCATCTGGGGGATCGCCCTGCTGCCAAACGACAGAGTCAGCGGGAAGTGAGAGGCGAACCAAGTAGTCCTCGATGGGTCGGAAGAAATCAGGGTCAATAGCGCCGTAGGAGGAGAAAGCCTTCGACAACGCATTTAGCGGTTCAAAGTTGTGCTCAGGTTCAATGCTTGCGTATATTTCTAGGCCGAGGTGAGTATGTGATGATTTCGACGGACACCATGCGACTAACCAGAGGCAATTGTGCGATCACCAGCGTCCCGGATATGTGATCGCCGAGGTGACTTGACGAACGAGCCAACAAGCTGGCTGTAATGAATGTCCGCGTCCTGTCTACCAGGGACAACTAACAGTGAATTTATTGAGCAAAGTGTCAAGAGAATATCAAGAGGATAGGGTTATACCAAAGGGCGTAGTTGTCTCCACCTTGTGCGACTTGAACCATGCCCGCAGGTAGGCATTTTCAGTCCCTGGAATACAAGGGATCGTCATCAATCATTTTCATAATACCACATCCGTAGCTTCAACTCACATTCCATAGCATCGCCAAAGTTCAAGAACAACTCGACACCCGGAGCACCAAGGACATCTACATTCCTCAATGCCTTGCCAACGGGAGAATTCACAGCGAAACCACAGAAAACAAGCGTAACATGTTTGGCTGCCAAGATCCTCTGAATCCTCACAAAGGCTTCGGCAGACGACATATCAACGCCAGCAACAAGTCTGAGATCCAAGACCAGGAACTGGATTGGATTATGGGACCAAGACGGACCCTCGATGAGATCGCGGATTGTCTCTTCGACATGAGTGATCGTTCCAAAGAAGAGGAAGCCTGAAATTGGTTGAAGACAAGCGTCATTGCATGGTTTGAGGATAATTGTCAATTTAAACGCACCTTGAAGACGCAGAACCATTGTTTGCTTGGCAACCTCCTGAATGTAGGCGCGTTGAAGGCTCGGCCGACGGACAGCGGACATGACCAGGTCGCCAGTATACATAGCACGAATACTCTTGAGCTGAGAATTTTGCACCACGAAGAAGAAACCTACGCAAGCACAATATCAGGACACGATGAACCGAAAATGATAAGAGAGATGGCTACTTACAGCTAACAACGATACCAAAGAGTACTCCGATGACAAAGTCCCAGACCGTCATACAGACCATGATACTGGCAATGGTAACATATTCAGACCTGGAAATTCTCATCAGGAACAAACCTTCAATGTGATAGAAAGGAACGGACCATGTAACGCGATGTCGAGTATCCCACAACGCCTCTTTTACCAGGTCAATTCCCAAAACAAAAATCAGGGCACCAACCACCATAACAGCTAAAAGTAATTACTCTCGTTAACAATACACAGACCACGGCGTAGCATGTGAACTTACGAATAAATGCAATAGGGCCCGTCCCAATAACCAATAAAATAGCAGTAACAACAGCAAGCATAAAGCCTGAAATTCTGTTATCACCCCCGACACGATAGAATAGCAATGTGTTGACATAAACAAGATAGTTTGGCCTAAATTCATTGCATAATCAGCCTTCCTATTGAACGCGGAGGGAATGAGAGATAAAAAAAATCTTACACAGAACCGACAATCCCTGATAACAGGTTCGAATATCCATGCGCGACGAGCTCCTTATTAGTGTCCACATCCGTGTTAAGGGAAACAGCTGGTAAGAAACAAAGGATGAATTAACCCAGTGACTCATTTTCACGGTGAACACTGTCATACCAAGAGCAGGAACATTCAAAGGGGGATGAAGAATGTTGAAAAACAGGAGCGCGAACTGGGTAGGCAGGGTTGCCCACAGAGGTCCAAATCGAACTTTGCCAAAATCTATGAACGAAACAAGTCAACAAAATCCTTAATTTTCTCTCGCGGAAGAAACACAGACCATAATAAGAATAAAACTTATACCAAGGCTCTTGCGCTGAAGCCCCAATATCAAATAGCCATCCAGTCGCACGAAGTTCTCCAAGATTCAGATGTGCAGCTGCGACAACCACATAAAATATAATAGGAATAACCAAGAAATCTACAGAAATTATCAATCATAGTCAGTTCGCCATTCTCAGTTCAGTGAACCTGAAAAGTAATTAAAAGAACTCACAAGCAGGGAAAATTAGCTGATGGTGGAATTTATGCGTGATGAGACGCAAAAGTACTGCGAGGGCTAGTGGGAGACCCCATAGGATGAGATTATGTCCGTCAAGGAACATAGATCGGATGGTCTCCCATGACATTGTAATCTCATCGTCTGGCACACGGATGCTCACAGCCAATCTGTTTATTGAGAGCGAGAGAAGCGGTATCCAGGACCGAAGAATCCGAAAGCGAGGGTCGGAAAATGGAAGAGGGAAAACATCGAGAATTTTAGACAGGGAGAGATAAGGGCGATGACAGTGCGGGGTTGAATGACATTGTGAGAGATTTGGTATGTTCGGTGAAGAAACAGAAAAGTCAGAAGACTCGAAACAAATCGCCCTTGTGAGACCAATGCTTACCCAGTTTTGATCAGAAAAGCACCAACCCCCCCAATACATCTAGGAATTCGTAAAGTAAAAAATTAGCACAAACGGTGACCTGCTGACTTGAGAATAACTTTGCAAGACTCACCCAACGAGAATATGACGTGGGAAGAATCCGATCACAACGCCCAGCTTCAACGCACCAAGGAAGAAGAAGGTCAAACCTAATGAGAACGCCGTCAGTCTAAGATATATAGCGCGATCCAGACAAGTGCAGTTCGTACCAGTGAGAATGGAACTAAATGTATACGCCACTAAAGTTGTGGCAATAACCGCTACAGGATCATCATCCCCAATCTGAGCTGCAATGCTCGTGGCGAGAATGTGAAAGAAGGGCTATAATAATACCAAAAAATGGCGAGGTAGTTGAGTGAGTGAATTATGAGGAAGAAATCAAGGAATACGAAATCAAATCGCTCAGAAGCGAGCACTCCACCTCGTCGTCGGAAAGAAGGGAAGGAAAGGGAAATAGTACGTACCACGACTTCAATCATCATACTTCCATTAGCACCGGCAAACCCAGAGCCTCCAAAGGTGTATGTCAACTGCGCAATAACAGCAGACACGAAAAACATGGAGACGCCCATAGGTCCCAAGCCAGCGAAAACGCCCGTAGCGGGGAAGATGATCATCCCATCTAAAAATTAGGAAGGTAAGTTAAGCCATACCCGACGCTAAATGAAGTTGAAATGAATGAAATCATCAAAATGAAGCGAATAAAAAAAGGTTCATCAACGGTGAACAGGAAGACCCGTAAACGGCGCAAATGAAAGTGAGGGTCCATGGGGGCGTTAGGGAGTAAAAATGGAGGGGAAAAATGAGGAATATCGGCCAAAAGAAGGAGGAACGTTTGTACTAGAAGCAATCAGAGCGCATCCTGTTATTTAGGACGACGCGACGCATAAATGGCGCGCAGAAGGGGTGAACGGTGATCCCATGCAAGAAAGGAAGCAAAAGGACCAAAAATAGCCTAGTCGAACCCCGAATTCCAACTCGATAATGTCCAATGGATTTCCCAGTCCAAGTCAAAAAAAAAAGCGCAAGCGATGACATTGAGACCACCGTCGTGAGAGGGTACGTTGTGAATCGACGTCATCCAGCCCAAATAGACATATCAACGGCACAAGACCAGAAAAGGTCAACAGAAATAGTACAACGACAGATACACCACAGAATCAAATCAAAGAAAGAGGGAAAAAAAACACTCACAAGATATGCCATCCAAAATGTTAAGTAATGCTCCAAGTAATACAGCAGGAATCGCTTTCACGGCGGTAGTAGCATGAGCAGGCGCCAACTTGATTTCCTTCTTCACCCGGTCCTTCACAAAACCAACACTCCCCTTCACCGATTCTCCCAACCTCAACCTCAACCCAATCCCTTGGGAACTCTTATCTATATCTTCATGACGATAATATTCAGTGCCACTACTACTCCATCCTCTCTCGACGTCATCGTGTCCGTCATCATCGTCACCACTACTTCCCAAACTAGGCGCATGTCGACCATTTGGGATGGAGATATGTTTTCCGTGTTCAAACTGCTCTGAAGTTGTGGTGTAACTAGGATAAGCAGGGGATTCGCGTCCTGCGATCAGTGGAGTCGTTTCGTGCACCGAAACACGTGTTCGCGATTGAGATCTTGAAGGGGACGGTGAAGGCCCCAAGGAACGAGCTAGTGAAGGGGGACTTCTCCACCGGACATGGTGCTGTGTCGCTGATTGAGGTGGTGGTGGTTGCGGCATGTGTTGAGCTGAAAGGTTTCGCTGAAAAGGAGGCCGGGGTGTCCCAGTAGGTGAAGCAGTTGGTGTGGAATCAAGGTAGCTCGGCGTTCGAATGGGATGAAATACAGTGGGTACGACTTCAGATACCAATTTTGGGGCAGCTACACCCTCATGGAAGGTCGGGGGTGCGTATCTTCTTGCTTCGCCAGAAGACAAACTCGAAGATCTCGAAGAGGACCCAGATTCATCTTTTGTAGGTCGCAGAAGCGATAATCCAGAAGGTTTTTTCCTTTCTCCTGACGACGAAGTCGTAGAAGGGGGAGGTGTCGCATCAGAGGTTTTACCGTCCGAAGACTGAAGGGTTGATATCGATGAATCGAGGCCAGAGGACTCTACGGCCGATGCTCTGGAGGAGGGAATGTCGCGCAGGAAAGAAGAGGCCATACTCTGTGAGACCAAAGCCTCGTCTATTTCATGGTCGCGTTCTATTGGGAGATCACTGGTGGAAGCCTGGGCCAAAGGTGATAACAAAGTGTCAGGAAAAATAAAGCCTTCGGCATTCGGATCTGTCGGCCCTTTGTGAGTGGGAGTGGCTTGTAGTGGTGTAGGTAGGGGCTGTTGGCGTAAAGCACCGCTATGAATAGAACGAAAAGACGCAGGGCCTCCGCCTAAGGCTGGCGAGGTGAAAGACGCCGGAAAGGGCATGTTAGAGAGTTGTAGAGTTGTAGCACGAATGGAGTCCGGTGTGTGGGGGTGTGGTTCTTCGCCAAGTATTGAAGTCGAGGGTATTAGAGACATGTACGAAGAGGCATTATATGACCTGGGTTGTAGAAGCCTATTATGAAAGAGAAGAAAAGAGCGTGTTAGTATGAAAGGGGTGATATAGGACCAAAATTGCGTCGAAGTCAAAAGAATGTGTAAAGGAATGTAGAAATGAAGGCGCGAGGCAGAATTGACTCTCAATTGAACCAGCCAACAAGATTCAAAGAGAATTTGTGAGAAATGAATGGGCGTGGAGTTGGGAATGGGACAGGTAGAAGAACAAGGAGACGTGGTGATATGGTCTCCTGACCATCGCTGAAATCTATGTAGAAAGGGTATAGAAGCACGGGGATAATACCCTGGTCGCGGTTTTTACGGCAACGGTGATTGGGAGAATCAGAATGGCTAGTGCACGAGAAAATGACCTCAGATTGCGCAAACGAGCATGACCTGTGACTCTGAGCGCTCCCAACGACAGGCATTTATGCAGACAGCCCTGGCAAGAACCACGGTAGCAGATACACCGACCCTTGATCCCACGCTTTTCAGCTGAAATGATATGCCACCCAAGAAAAAAAACCTGAAAAAAGTTACAACCCAAAATTTTCCACTCACCCTGCTCTGTGCAGAGACGGTGACTCGTTCAGCATTGAGTGATGGTATGTTTCGCGTTGTTCCATCTCAGCTTCATTCAAGTTCGTGGGGTCTGAATTACTATCTCCCCCGTCGTCATGAAGGTCGTCTCCAACATCAGCGCTGACACGACTTGATGATGGACGCCCATTTTCTTCATCCGGGTTGCTAATAGCTCCGCCGGCGTAGTGCAGCCTATTCATGAATGGTAAATTCTCTGAAACGCCAAAGTCTGAGAGCCTGCGGGTCATGAAACTGAAGAAAGAAGTCGAGGCGGTCGATTGAATTGGAGCATCGACGGGATTCGTGGTATTTGTATGATGAGTGTTAGTGCCATGACCAATATTAGGTTTACCCGCCATGGAAGCAGTAAGATAAGACCCAACAACCAGAACAGTCAAAATACGCCTAATCCGGACATTGCCGGTATTTTTGCCCCTGAACGTGTTTTCTCTTGGTATTTCAGAAAACTTTGTTTTTCTGGTGCGTTTTATCATATCTTTCCATTAGCTTGAGCAGCCTTTGTTGCGTAAAGAACCAGTCTAATTTGTGAAATACTTCGATCATCCTGAAATCCCAATGTTCTCCTGTTGGATCAGAACAAAAACCAGTTCAGCACGTTTGCAAAAGGAATCAAAAGAACAATCGCATATGCATTTATCAATTAAACGTTGATGGTAAAGGCGAAACTGAAATAAAATTTACACTTTTCTAACATCCAAGAGGGTCCAAGTCTAAACAGGGGCTCAATACCTCAAATTAGAGGGTTTGTCGTCGTCGATCGGATCGCCCATGAAATCCTTCAAACCATACCTAATCTTTCATCACGACTAGGATTCTCTATATTTTTCCGACAACAACAGCCTGAGGAAGAACAAACTCGAACCTCGAACTGCATTTCTGCATTTCAGAAAATTTCCATCCTTCTTTCGCACATATGTATGACAATATGTCAAAACATGTCTGCCCAGATGACAGTCTTCCCACTGTCGAGCGTTGTGGAATGTTAGAGAACCTCCGGATCTTGGCCAGAAAATCGAACGCTCCAACCACAAATTTAGTCATCGATCGACTTGGTGGAAGAAAATCTCTCGACTGTTTGTGCTCATCACTTGCACGATGGACATGTAGGCTTGAGCCTGTGAATTCGAAGATGCACATTGTGCGAATACATGAACCAGGAGTCAGGAGTGATTTACTTGGATCGTCGACTTCGACAAAAAGCCGCCCGACGTCATTTCAAAGGATCAAATATCAAAAAAGAAACATATATGTAGCGATCTAGGCCACAGGGTCATTTAGATTCCCGAAGGCGCCGGCGCATGCGATATGACGATATTCACATCGATGCCTGAATCCTCATCGCTAGACTATCCAATGGACATCGTAGTTAAATATGTGCAGAAGCTTAAAGACGTCAGTAACCATCACATACCTTATCAATGTGAACTTCAGTCCAGACTCCAAATTGAAGCGCCTGGCTGGAATCATCATGAGTCCGATCCGGATTTTCCTCGATAGGACGACAAGCCAATAGATTGGATCCGGAGCCGTTCGAACGAAGGTCACTGCTATCTTCAACAGTCATGAATCGTTTCCTGATAGTTTCTCGTGAATTCAAACTATCAAAATTGCAACGAATAGAAGGACAGTCAGTAACATAGGAACAAGGCTCGCAGAAATGTCCCACCTGGCAAGGATGCTGTTCATGTACACTAGTTTGTGATTCGAACCGGGTGCTTAGTAAAGTGATAATTAGCGGAATCTTCAGGAGAAATTACATACATTTACTACTCAAGAGGAGTGGAAGATAAAAGTATAGGGTTCCGGGCTCCACAATAAGCTGTTCGTTTCGAATAATTTTGAATATATCGTCAGAGTGATATTTCTCGAGTTATGATGGTCCTGGCAAACGCACGAGCACAAGATTTATAGCAGCGATCAATGCAGTCAAGCCACCCCTGTTGACCGCATTGACCATCAAGGTGTTCAACATTGCGTTGGATCTAATTGAAATGAAAAATATTAATTCATACCGAGTTGAAGACTGATTCACCGATCAGAGAGCAGCACGTACCTTTTAAGTCCTATCTTGGCGCTGTTGAGTCTGAATAGAAGGGATCCAGTTATTATGACATCACAGGCCAACGTTGCTGAGCTATGCAGAAGGTAAAGATTCTGTGCGCAAAAGAGAATATTAATTAATTCCTCCTGATGTGAAATTAGATGGCTACTCTCTCACCATGACGGATTTAGATAAGAAATTGATCAGGGAAAATTGCAAGTGGCCATCTCGCAGGGATGCTGTAATTCTGGATGATGTAAAACCGGAGTTGATTTTGGATCAACAACCATAAATCAGGATATGGAGTTCAACGCACATAATAATACTTTGTGCTGAGCGTTTGAAATTAGCACCATATTTGAAGCGTTAATGCAATTTCTATGATGGCGACGTACCCATACCAGCGCCTACAAAAAATGGAGTTAGCCATATGCATTAAAAACGCATTGAGTGCAGATTTGATTTGATGAATAGCAGACCTATGGCAATAAAAGATAGCAAAGCCTGTCAATATGCACCGTCTTCAATTGACGTTAGCTATCATGTGGAATACAACCCACTATAATAATTGGTAATGTGACATGCGTTCTTTTGACTGTACATGTGATGATCATCAGCGCTTAATACGCATCACAAGCTTTCTGAGAAGTACGTCTTACGCTGGTATACACAAAATGCAAAGTGCCTAAAAGGTTCAACGTTCAACGGTCAGCGCTGGCCGTTCAGCATGTAGAGAAACTCCCCCGTGAGCCGCAAAACGACTAGAGTCAAGAGCGGTTCCTCACATTTGGACAATAAAAGCCGATAGATACTGTTTAAAAATGAGAAGTCATCCAAATAGACAATAAACCAGTGCTAATGCAGTCTTACCGTTGGAATAAGCTGTGTCTAGGTTATGACGAGCTTGAGCGGTGAAAATATGAAGGAGACAAGGGTCGATTTGGCTTACACATTCTTCCCTGTCGAGGTCCATATGAGCAGGCTTCTAATTTACGATACTAGAAACACTGTAGATTGAAAGCTAGACGCACCATTGAGCATATTCAAAAGCGACGATGTCGAGAAGGGTTCTCATCAATAGCTCAAAAAAGAACGCTATCTGCAGTAACTCCAGAATTCTTTAAAAACGAATGAATGAAATGAGCTACATTTCTTTCCGAAGTCTAACGGTCCATCCTTGACTTCGACTTACACTAAGATGGCAACCTGCCAAGCCGATTGTCCCCTCATTGTGACTTGAGCCGTGAGTAAACTTATCAATACACACCACGAGTTTTAAACGCCAATGATCTTCACCACACAATCGATAATACCGCCACGCTTGCATCAAGCCACAGCCAAGTAGCCTGAGGGTTCGTTAGTCAAGCAAGGGAATGACATAAAATAAACTGCTCAAGTACAAGGCTTCAAGGAAGAGAGCCACGGACCAAACAAATATCATGGACTCTAGGGATTCCAGCAGATGGTTTAGATCTGCTGCATTAATGTTGATGGCATTCGACCCTTCCCGAGTAGCCATTGGTGCTAACATGTAATAGTAAAGTAAGACCAATAAAAAAACAAGCCGTTGGTTGGAATGAAGAAGGTAAACAAGAATATTTAATAGAAGGCCAAGGGTTTTAATATATAGGCTGGACAGAGACCGATGAGACGGCGCCGAAGCGAGCAAGTAGTATTTAAAGCAAATCATACAACTATGCAAACCATCGAGAACAATCTATTTTTATCTCCTGCTGAAACACGTATGGTTAGTACCTTCAAGTTGTACTCGATATAGCCAGAGCACTTTTGACACACCGCTCTGACGTTCTATCCATCAGGGGGATTGTGATATAATTGAGCGCATGATGCGGGCCCAGAAATTGGGAAATTTGAATTACAGCTAATTGCTGAACGATAGGCCACCTCGGTTCAGGTCAC
>NHTK01000235.1:0-16730 GCA_002938355.1 Panaeolus cyanescens
AGGTGACCACTGGCACCTGGACCTTCCAGAGCGGTTGATATTTCAATGCGCTCGGACAATTTCTGAAAATCCCAAAAAAATATTCTAACTTGTTTTCATCCTATCTTTTCTCCCACCTCCCTGTTTTGACGCTTTATCCCTCCCTTTCACGCTTTCCGTCATAGATAGTGATCTTTTCTGTACAACATGTCGTATCTCCATGCAATTTATATGGGTATCTTTCGATCACCCAATCCAATTGCTTGCATCCAATGTCGCGTGTGTGATTTTCGTCTCCCGTATCGCTTCCCGGTTCTCTATGCAGTTTCTATGGGTATCTTTCGATCACCCAATGCTTGCATCCAATGTCGTGTTCGCTAGGCCAGCACAATAAAAGTCCTTTCAGACTTGAGAAACATTTCATAGTATTTCGAATTCCAAAGCATCCGACTCCGTTGAGTCATGAATTGCCTATCGCTCTGAGGTCCGAAAGACAATCCCTTTGTTTGGAATCCTACGAGAAATTTAAGGACATGGCTTCTGGGATGAGGACAACTCCATTCACATTCGTATGAACGAAAAGGATCGTCACCTTTCCCGCGCCAAGCCCTCGACGTTGCGTGCACCTCAAGGGAACGTCTGCCAAATCTACGGAGGGGAATGCACAGGTGACCTAATAAATGCTCAAGCCAATATTCCAAGGGTATAACATAACTCGTCCAACAAGAATTAGGAAGCTAATTTTACATCTTTATCTCGGCCTTCTTGGTCATCATTTGAAGCTGAAGTACTGAAGTCGAGCAGCCATCGCCTTCCTCGTTGACGAGGTTGAAGAAAGCTGGAGGTGGATCGTACTTGTGCTGCCGATGTACCGCCGAACGGTAATGACTTTTACGAGGGACCAATCGACAACGCCTTCGTCCTCTCGATTGCAGTGTGAAAGGGTCGATGAACTACAGATCTGCTATCCAACCCTCGTCGTTTTCCTAGTGTTTGTACATGTACAATCTGTCCATCGCTGTTCACCCCTAAAACCTTTCACCTTCTTTCGTCTCTACAATTGCTTTACCAGGCTGAGCACTGAACATGCAACGTTCAAAGGGCCGAATCACACACACACACAGACGACGTCGTATTGTCAACACAATCACTTGTATAATATTACTATTATTGCAGACATCGTTCATGAGACATACACTAAAACGACATATCCGGTCGACCAGGCTTTGCAAGTGGGACAACGAACGTGGAGTTGTTGGTGCAGTCAGTGATAATATGATGCCATCAGGTGTCGTCTTGCTATACTTGAACGGTTTCCGATCAAGACGTAGGCAAAGAGCGAGGGTTTGGGAGAGGGGATGCGGGCGTTGAGTTTCTTTGAGAAGACAACAGGAGCGCAGAGCGAAGTTAAGTGAATGCCGCGATCGGAGGACATGAGCGATGATCTGTATGAAGGCGAGAACGAGTTGTTGGAACGAAGACTTTGATGTGGGGAGCGTGTTGCGTTCAGAAGATACAATGCAAGTGCTGGGCTTTGATCATGCACAAACTGCGTCTTCTTCTATCCTTATCCTTCCGAACATTGTCAACAGGATATCAAGGGAGTTGATACTGATTGTCGTATCGTGAACGAGGGCCGGCGCCTTGGACGATGAAGAACTGAAGAGGTGTTATGTGATGTCAAATCGATCCCTGAAGACGAGAAAAATGAGAGCGTCAACCGAGATTGAAGATATGAAATGCAGGTTGTACGTCAAATTGAGAAAGGAGCATGAAAGGAGGGGCGGAAACCGCAACGAAAACCAAAGGTGTTGTGCACACTAAGACAGCGGTGAGCGATGCAGGTGATGCTGGAGGGTGTTGGTAATACGATGGCGAGAGAGATGTTCTCGTCGTAAGGGTAAATCCTGACGCAACAGGTTTTGTGAACACTGTAGGTAGCCGCATCGCTAAAGATCACAATCGATTAATGGGATCACGCTCGTTACAAAATGGGCTATGCTCACCCCGCGAACACAGCCGGCCAAAAGAAAAGAAAGATAATTGGGACGACCGGAGACCGGAGATGGATAAGAGGGCCAAAGAGACAATGAGGGGAGTCACCTTTCGGGTGCGCGTGCATCCTTGCATGAACCTGGGTGTGATACAACTGAGTCTGCACATAGAAGTGAATTGTCAACATCGTTTGAAGACGACGAGAGCTATCCCGGATGTATGCGCTTTCCAGTTGAAAAAACAGCGACTCCTCCATCCCACGCTCCAAAGTGTTCCATGGCATGGTGCGTGTAGGTATATCGCATGCCTTCAAGGTGGAGAGTAGACGGGTAGGATTTTTGTTAACGAGCCCCAAGGCGAAGGTGATTCAAGACGTCGGAGGGCTACTTGGTTTGCTGACCGTGGCGATGGCCTCTACAAGGTGAAGTTGTGAGCGCGAGGGGTTTTATTTTTGAGCTCAACGAGACAGACGTTGTCGAAGGGCAGGTTGGCAACAGAATAGAAGAGCATCGGCAGGGATAAGGTTCGTCAACTGTGGTTATCGCTTCAAGAATCAAGAAACACGCGACCACGAGAAAGACGGGAAGGGGAGAAGAAACTGGTATCCGAGTCGCAGAAGTACTTGTCAGAGCTTGAGACGACGAGCACGACAACAACTGGTGAGTGAGTTAGTCCATGTGATAAACGGCTGTGTCGAGACTTAGTGACTGTAGACAGTTGTCCAAACCAAGGTTGACGGCGGTCGATGTAAAAGGGTTACTGTTCTTCATCTAAATCCTTATTTTATCGTGCGAACAGGCGGGTAATGGCTGTACGCACATCGTCATTCAGGTCTTCAGAATTAGACGTGAGTGGGATGTATCTAAAAAAGTTGTTAAACTGAGCAACACGTCGTTGTCATCAACATGAGCAAACGGTGCTGACCTGCGGCGCCCCGCTTGTCCACATCCATTTCTACGTACCCTCAGCCCATCCCGTAAGATCCAGGAATACTACACCTGTGAGCCGAAATCAAATGAAACACAGAATAACGACACTTTGCCAGTCAACCGCGTCAGAGCCCTGCTTGAGTGTGTTGCAGACTGCGTACTGAGTCAAAACCTGCTCAGTATACCTTCTTCAGACGTGCATAGATGGTCATAGATTGAAAGGAAAGTGTATCGGTGGAGGATGTGAAGGGGGGCGCGGAGGAGGATGGGGAAGAATGGCAACGATGATGAAGTTGAACATGTTGTGCGAGGTTGAAATGTGTAACTAAACAAGTGTAAATAGTCCGGATGGGCGGTGCGCCTTGCCGAGGCAGGGTTTCGGCTAGTCTTGAATGAAACAACCGCGCTTACTTCCTCGGCTTGACCGTTCAATGACACATCCCACAGTTCTATTTCGTGCCGTGAGACTCTAAAATAGGATTGGACTCTTTAAAACCCCCCATTGTCTTACAGAAGGCACGGTTAAAAAGCGTGTAGCAGGGACAAAATGTTGAATTGTAAAACTTGGGCCACGGCTGGCACTGACAGTGCTCGAGGCAGCCACGGATACATGAATTACAGTGTATATAGATCTCGGCGGAACCCAGTCTCTTGAATTTAATGCTTGGGGGCGGTAGCCAGGCAATAAGCCTGGAGAGCCGATGCAAAGAGCTGGTAGGGAACGACAATGCTTTTGGTGGCCATCTTCACATACTATGTTGTATGCAATAATTAATGTTTGTGTAAATGCTCTTCTTTTCACAGTACATACCAGCTTGTTGCCCTTCTTAATGGCGTCGTCAATAGCTCCAAGACTCTCGCGAAGTGTTTGAGCATCACTATCAAGCTGCACCAGAAAGCGTGTAAGCGACGATCACATCCTCATGAATGGTAACATCACTTACCATTCGCCAGATGGCATGAAGTGCTCCCAGACGGTCTGCAAGACGCTTGAACGTATCATCTAGGGCGTTGACCTCAGCCATTGCCTTCTTTAGATCCTCGATACGCGCTTGAAGATCTCCCTGCTTCTTTCTGAGGTCATCGAGATCTTTGATCTTAGCTATGGAATGTCGGATGGTCACCCTGCTAGAAATGATTTAATCGCAGCCGTAAGAGGTCACCCACCTTTCCTTTCATCAGACTTCTGTTTCAATGGACCCAACAGGTTTCCAAAGACGCTCAAGCCTGCGCCCTGATGAAGTTGGCCGCCATCACATGGAAATGGGAGACTTGAGTGCGTGCACAAACAAACATTAACCAACTTACGAGGAAACCGGGGACGATTGCTGGAGCAAACTTGAGGATACCTGATGTCGAGCTAGCCATTCCCGCCACATTTCCCAAGGTGTCGATGCAGTTAGTCCACTGAGGTACGCATAAGTGATCACCGATGTGTGAATGTTATGAGCAGAGCCCAAGATTTGTAATACGTACGAATCCACCAGTCCTAAGGGAGCATAAGTGGGGACTTCCCAAGAGAAATAAAGGTGCACCTTACTTGTCCAACTCCTCCTTTAAGGCCTTAATCCTCCCTTCAACGGTCCTCAGCTCCTCTGTTGCTGCGGTTTGGTTTTGTTCGATAGCGTCCTTGAGTTCCTTTTGGAACGATTCGATATCCTGTTTCAACCGTAAAAAGCGTTTCTCCTGCTCTTTACCTTTGTCCTCGAACGTCCTTAGTTTCTATTCGAACTATAAGTATGTGATATGCTGCGTTTAAATGGATAATTGGCTCACAGAAATGTAGTCATTGATGATATCTTTCTTGTCGGATATTTCGGCCTCCTCTTCCATTGTCGGGATAATGTCATGGATCAAGGCTGGGGTAAGCTGTATCAGTCCCCATCCTGACGCTTACATATGAAGGAGATTTACTCACTGTTGATCTGATTACGCGCAGTCGTGGCCGTGGTTTGAGATTCGAGCATCAACTGCGTATACTCCTGAGGTCAAAATGAGTAAGCATTCTTCACCGGTGAACCTAGAAATGTGCTCATACGTTATGATATCCCGTCCACTTGGGACAGAAAGTCCAGTCGCCACCGTTCTTATAGCGTAGGATTTTCTTGTCATCGATTCTCTGAACCACATTCTTGATGGATGCGAAGTCACGCTCGATGCAGACGATAGTCTCCGCGAGGTCATGGATCTCCTTGATTACGACCTCGCGCGTTGAGTTCTTGTCGAGTTCTGCGATGAGGCGTTCTTTGATCTTCTCCTTGTCGGCGTCTGTGAGCTTGAGCTTAAGCTGTCCTCCTGACTCGAGTTGCTTAAGTATCTCATCCGTGGCCTGTTGACCGGTTGTAGGCTGGACTTCGAGTGTTGCCATTGCTTGTGAGATACGGGTAAAGCGAAGAGATTATAAGACGCGAAGAATTTGGAGGCTATCGGTGACGATGAAGTTGACGTCCCTGCGGAAGCCCAATTTATAGGGTTGAACAACTCGATATGTTGATACAGTCTTTCTGCTGAAATGTTTGAATCCGCAGGGCCTGTCCAGAGGTATGGAACGTAACGGTTCCTGAATTTTTATTCGCAACATCGTTCGAGCTGCCTAATTATTCAATCATTTGTTCTTCCTGGAACAAAACTGAATTGGACGAAATAACTTTGAAACATACGATGGGCAGAAATGGATGTTCAGGACTAATTTTATGTGCAATGTCCATACATCAAGGCGCCCGAGTGGCAGAATGTGGGAACATTCAGCGTTATGTGACGCTTTCCAAGCCTTCCGACTGACATTGAGGTGATGCTTTCCAAGCGCTCTGGCTGACATTATAAGACAGAATGGTGTGCCTGGCTGAATATGACCTGTAGCAGCTCGTATGTATTGTTGTCTTGGTCATGATCAACTGCCCCAGAATGCAAGAACGGTCATACTGCATGAATTATTGGTCAAGGATTCCCAAAAACTATTAAAGCCAGAGTGTTTAATCACACTCCTACATCCAGCTTTTCAACAAGAAGTGCCTCGATATCGCAGCCAAATACAACAATGTCCGGATTCCATGCCAGCCCACCCTCGTACAATGCCCCTTCAACCGCGGGAAACATTATCAAACTCTCGGATAGCGCTCTCGCCATCCAACAAGCCTTTGCCGATGCCCGCTACATTGTTGATAGGATGGGCAAGGCTCTCGGAACTGATTACTCCGCGAAGCTCCTGGCTCTTGATAACGTATGTATCTGAACAATGATGAATCCAACGCTTCCAGCATTTTACTAACTGTTTGCTCAGAAATACAATACTTTGTTCAGTGATTGCAGGTCCTCTGCTACAACCCTTCAAGGGCACATGAAGCGTTAGTGCTTTACTCCTTTCTGTCACCAGTACAGTATTCTCATGCGTCACCTCTTCCAGGATTTGCTAACGATGTTGTCCCAATTGCGCAAGACACCAGCGAAAGTCTAGCAGACCGCATCGAACTTGTCAAAGATGTGGCAGACGATGTAAGCGACATGCACTCGAAATATGAAGCACATTGTGACTTACATACATTCATACTTCAGCTCGCCGAAGCCGCAAAGAAGCATGATGGCGTGTTCCAGAAAGGCCTCGATGAGGTGTTAGTAGAACTAAACAAGATCCTGGAGGCCATCAGAGCGGAAGAGATCCGTGTCAGGGACGAGAACAGAGAGCTTTTGAGGAAAGCCGAGGCCAAGATCAATGAGGTTGCGAGCAAGGTTGAGAAAAAGTATGTATAAAACGGGTCTGCACATTAAGGATAGAGCACTCACAAGCTTGCGCCAGCGACTCAATCCTCGATCGTCTGGGAAACACCGCGTTTGGATTGGTACGGATCAACCGTTTCTACTGTTCTGTTACCGGGCACTTATGTGCATCCATAGTTCAATCTCGTTTTCAAGGGAAATAAATCAAATGCGGCCGCACAACCTGCGACTAAGAGTCTTACAACTGGAGGTCATGCAGCTCATGCCAGAACTACCTACCCTCCTGGTCTCGCAAAGGGAGCGTCCACCCCTAGCGCTCGAGGTACGTCCACAACGGCACGTACACCTCAAAAGGTAACTGGCACCGAGGCCAGGTTCAAGGTACCTACCGCCATTCCTACGAGTTGTACATCATTATGGCACGCTAATCACAGTGTCAAACAAAACAGGATCTCTTCGAAGGCGTACATCTTGTCACCGACTTCTTCCTTGGTGGAGATGCTGATAGCGGTGGGCACTAATACTCGCTCCCGCTTGTGAGATGCAAAAATTGACACACCATTAGCCACGGATGCTGAATTAGACGCACAAATCACAAAGCTTGCTGACCTTCGTAAGGAGGCTGACAAGCATCTTGAGCAACTGAGCAAGGCTGGTGAGCAGATCGATGCGATGACCAAGGACTTGAAAGCTCTTGGAGAGAATGCATCGGCATTCAACACTGCCTGGGAAAAGGTACGTCACGACCATAACGAATCAAACGGAAATCTCACCCCCAGCGCTCTCTCTAGCTCGTCACCGATGCCTGCAATCTCAGTCAATATCTTGCTGCTGGTAATATCAATGAAAAGGTACGCGTTTATTCAGTCTCTTTGAGTTAGCTTCCAATTACAACGATTTTGTCGCTCGTTTCTCAAGGCCTTCCTTGCTGTCCTCATCTCTGAAACCGAAGTATACAAGAACATCAGGGCTGCATTAGAAGAATTTGCGCTTCGCGTTTAGATTTAGGACGTTATGTATTACCACAATAGATAGTGTTCGAGTATCGTCCAGTGTGAAGTCCTGTCAGATGCACTGGACCGATGCAAGTGTACCCTCAATCAAGCCGAATTTCGACGAAAAAAAAACTTCTGATTGAGTTTTATAGCAACAAAATCTTATACCTTTGTAATACTTATTTACATATTAATTTAGTTACACGACAACGCCTTGTCTTCCAAACCGTCATTTTTCTTTGATGGAGGAACAGGGGTCGAGCGTGAGAAAACGAAGAATATTTGAGGAAATAAACAGGTGATGGCGCGCGTCGCTGCGTCGTGCGATGTGAGCAGTTCCGCTCTCGCTCTTCCCTCATTTTGGAACAAAGATGATTTTTTTTTATTTTTGCTCTCTTTTTTTATTCCTTACAATGTACATGTGTATTATGAACTAGCAATAAACTGAACACAAGTGAGACGGATGGAGTCCAACAAACGACAAGCGAAGCACACAGGACAGAGATTTCGGAGTTATTCGGTTATCGCTATCTACGGACCATCATCGTCTCTGCTCTTACTGCTCGTTGACTGTTTTCCAGTCTGCGTAGTACATACTCCAGCCTGGTATGATTTCCTGTGATGGCGGCTTCATTAGTGAACTAGGTAAGTGGCACGTTGTGCCGTGGCAATGTCGTCTAATTATGTTTGTCCTGATCCCGAGGAAACGGGATATTTAGGTTTTGTATTAATGAACCATCCAAGAATAGAGCCGAAGGAACATGCCTTCGAATCGATTGACCAATATGAGAGCTGTAAGAAGCGCACGTTCATTCTCTGTGCTTATTCACGCGACAAAGTCAAAGCACGACAAACGATCATGGTGATGAGGTATGACATGCATATGTATATCTGACCAGAATGCTTGCATGACCTTCCGTTAGACTACTATTTACAGTGGCTAAAGTCCTTGAGGCTCTCGAACCACCAGGTCCACCACAAAGTTGTGCTTCATTCTCGTCTACTTTCAAGTTGTTGCAGGGTCACTGTAAACCCAACAGGGGGGGAAGTTCCACTGGTTGGAAGTGGAAGTTCCAAATTCCACCTTTGGCGCTGGAACATAGGCGGAATTTCACCGCAAGAATTTAGGTGGAACCGGTTTTCCACCAAGGGTTCAGGTGGAATTACTGCAAAGGGAAAACGATGGAACCTGTTGTACAAGTTCCACCGGTCACGGCGGAAGGTTTTCCGCTGAGCATCAGTGGAATATTTTGAGGGGTTGGAAATGGTGGAACAGGGAGGGGTAGAACAAATGGAATATGAGGGGTGGGGTGGAACATGTTGGAACGGGTACCAGAGGGACGAGTGGGATGGGTGGAACAAGGAAACGAGGGGCAAAGAATGTCATCACATTGCGCCAAATGTACACCAATATGAATATAATTGCAAAATAAAAGTAAACCCACAACAAAAACTACGCATTCATTATTAGAAAATCATAGCAATAATAATAAATAAGTAAATAGAAATAAAAAAGCTATGAACGATCAATAATATACCAGTCCTTCCCGTCATGCATACGGCCAACCACTGAGCGCAATGTCGCTAGATCGACGAGCTCAACTGCACCCATATCTTTGTAAATATACATATTATTCTGCACCGTAACCCTGGCTCCATGGACAAGTGCCAGGATAATTTGGCAAGGTTCCGGTATGTGAATATCGGGAGCAGCGGGTATATCCAGGACGAATATACTCTTGAGTTGACCGTAAAACGTCCAGGGCTTAAATCGAGAGGGCGCACCATGGCTGCGAGCTTCTTCATCGACAAGTTGTACGTACTGCATTGAGAAATAAACATTGGCTTCAGATAGCAATGGCTTGGAAACGCACCTTGACCCAAGTCGAATCCCGGCTATCCTCGCGACTGGTATTCATGTCAGCAGCCACCACCTGATCAGCCTTCTCAACTTGATCTCCAATCCTGACTCGACCATAATGTGCAATACGATCTTGATGCAATGTCCTCAGTAGATTTTTAACTTGATGTTTAGTCGGAGCGGGTCGTTTGCCTTCGTCATCGCTGAACCTTGTGATTAAATGCCCCCAAACAAGCAATCGAACACGTTTTGAAAGAGTCTTGCGTTTAGCAGGGGCTAAAAGATAATATCCTGGATCTATGATTTGCGATGAGTAGAAACTTCGTGATACCACAATAAATGGGCTTACATTCGGGATGCGCCAATGGAGACGGGAGTGGTTCATCAGGATCATTTAGTTTGAGTAGGTCGGGCGGTTCATCGGGTGGCTTTTCAGGTTCAAGACTCAAGGAAACGTCGTACAAGAGCCGGATTTGATCAAGCTGGGCGGCGGCAGTGCTGAAGTTGCTGATGGCCACGTAGGGGTGTCGTCGACTGCGGGCAGCAGGTAAAAGAGTGCTACAGTGACGTTCCATTGGGAAGGCCCAGTAGCATGATACGGGACCAGCAGCACGCATGCCATCAGCAATGTGAAGGAGAGAGTGGATGGTCACAGGGCATGCAGGAAGTCGGCTGTGTTTGTCAAGGTAATAGTATCTGCCGTTTGAAACATTATAATTAGTACAAATGTCGGTGTCACGCGTACCAAGAAACGGAAGTGCTTACTTTTCATATTTCTGAACCCATTCCCGGAATCCTGACTCGATGGATTTCAAATCGGCTTCCGTGATGTTGAATGAAATGCACTGGAGAATGAGTTGGCGAAGTTGCATGAAATGCTTGTAGTATTTGCTAGCAAGGCGATTGCGAAGAACTATTGGTGCAATGAAGAGCGTCCAATTGGAATAGGATTCGGCGGTCATGTAGAATTGATGAGTTGCAATGTTCGGAATTCGAGCGCCATAGGAGGAAGGGATTGTCTGGCCAGCCTTAGCTGTCAGCTCGCCAATCTTCTTCCATTCTTTAGGGTCAATAACGTAGCCCATTCCCTCGTGCACAAGACTTTTGAATTGACCGGTCCAAAACGCGATAAGATTAGGGAGTAAATTCTCCCAGATCAGGTGCATGAAATCGAGTGGAAAAGAGTTTGGAATGGATATGGAAGAGAGTGTTGATAATAAGGCTTTCCCTTTGACACCGTACTCTTTTGAGAGTTTGTCTTTTTGGGTAGCCGTTGGAGCGCCTTCAATCTGGGATATCTGGATGTCCAATTCTTCCTGTGTACGCTTAGGAAGGTTCGTTGGGTCATATGAAGAGGGATTCTTGGATGAGGACCGTTGAAGGGGTACATAGTACGTGCGGGCGTGGCGACAGCCCTTGATGTTACAGAAGCGACAAGGGGAACGGCCGTTCTGACCCTTCATACGCGTCATAAGGGAGACAGCAGGCATGTCGCCAAAGGCAAGAAGAAGGTAGGCATGGAGATCGAAGCTCTTTCGAGAAATGGGGTCAAAGGCTTTGATGCCTAGTTCCAGTTCGAGCAGCTCCTGGACCAGGGGGAAGCAGAAGGAATCCCAGTCTTTCGGTTTCTTGGGACCAGGAATGGTGCCAACGTTGAGGATAAACTCCTTGTGCATGCGTTCTTCGGGAGGGATGTTGTAGTTGAACAAGATAATGGGCCAACATGTGTGTTTCCGGCGCTTGAAAGGTCCAAACCCATCAGTTGAGAGACCCAATGCAATATCCCGAGGATCAGAGAAATGAAACATTGGCTGATCGCGAACGGTAGTGGTGAGGAGTTCACGATAATGGGTCCCGTCGAAAATGTCATCTAAGGCCCCCTCCTTGTGCTGGTACTTGGCACGATACTGCATTTTCTTCGCGATCTTGTGGTTGCTCGTCATGGCTTGTAAGCGCGGTATAAGGGGGATGTACTGGAAAACCTTCCGGGGCTTTCCCCTTGGGGTGTATCGATTTTCGGAACAGATGGGACATTTTTCAAGCTCGGCGTAGGGTCCAACGAAACAGACACAGCTGCTGACACAACAGTCGTACTTGACGCTCTCAAACCTTGAGAGTTGTCCAACATGCTTTTTAGACTGTTTGAGGGTACTGTGCGCTGATTTGGGAAACGCTTGCGGAAAGCGGGAGAAAGTTTTCTCAGTGAGATGTTGCTCGACTTTCAGGACGTATGGGCGAAGAAGGTCAAGATCGGCTTTGTCCAGGGCCCCTTCAGCACAGCGGGCATCTATTGAAGGCATGAGGAATGTTACTGGAATAAATTACAAAGACATACCGTAGTCACGAAGCATAATGTTCTCCGCACGTTCTTGATCAATGGCACAAGCCGCAGCAGCGAGGACTGGGTCCAAGGCCACAGTCCTACCGCCTATTGGACGAGGTGCTTCGTTGCCTTCAACATCTTCATCGTCATCTTTGTCGCCTGAGTCTTGAGCATCATCGTTGGCAAAAGAGGGGTTAAGTTGATAAAAGTCCAATGCAGGATCATCGTATTCATCTTCTGATATTTCGCTGTCGTTGTCGCTATCCAGATTGAACATGTCCTCCTGTCGCACCGCATCATTGACAATGTGCCAGCGTTGAGATGCTGCTTTCTGGAATCGGGTAGCGTAACGATGTCGCATTGAAGTGGAAGGAGGGGTCTGGGTGATGGCTTCTAGCGGAAGACGTGATGGTCCAGCAATGGGCTGCTCTGGTGTGTTGGAACAAAAAGATTGGTGGGCAATCTGAGGAATGTCGTCGTCTCTGGCAGACAGCATTTCAACATCCTGAGTAGGAAAGGAATCAGGAATGGGGGTGGGATCCTGCTGTCGCCGCTTGTGTGGACCATCTTTGGTGACTGTTAGACGACGAGTTCTCTTTCCTAGCCCTACGTAGCTGTCGGGGCTGGCTGGACGGGGGACCGGTTGGTCGACAACACTTGCACGAGCATTGATCGTTAGGCTTGTTTGCTTCTTTTGGGTGTGTTGACGGATAGTCTTCTTGTGAAGATAGCGGCCACAACAGTTGCAGATTCCGTAGTTGGGATTCTGTTCCTTGTCTGCCATGTTAACAAGAAGCAGGAGGTAGGGAAGGACATTGACTAAGGGACGATTGTGATGTGCTTATATCTAGAAAATTAATCCTTCAATTTCATACACATGGCCATTCAAAAACACAACTAACCCTTGATATTTGCATTGCTGCATGCCGCCTGCAGTGCGTGAAAGAACAGTGGCCGCTACATTTAAATTCAATTCAAATTCACAATTAAACCATGAAGGTGAATATACACACCAGGAAAGACGTTTAGATCGACTGAACCGCATTGGCGTAAGGGTATGCATCCAGCTTGCAAAAGGTCGATCAACAGTGGCCAGGCATGGATCTGTGATAACAAAAAAAAAGTGACAATCAACACGCAGTTGACTGACAGGTATAGCTGCTTAATATTCATGACCCAACACGAAGTTGAGAGATGAAGGAGATTCAACACGGAGTTGAACATAAGTGCAGGCCAACACGAAGTTAGCTAGCACATAAAGGTAACAGGTCATAATCCATGAGACAAGGGGAGTACGGATCTTCTCCACTATATGGCCAAGTAGTGTGATCGGATGTCTTGGAGGTGAGGCTGGAGCACAACAACACGAAGTTGTTGCGCAGGTCGAATGATGAAAGCCCAACGCGAAGTTGTGCTACCAATTTTGATTCAACACGAAGTTGAATCAAAACCCATGATTCATTACATTAACCCGAAGTTAATGTGCTGCATCATGGGCATTGACGAGGAACCGGGAGGGGAGAGATGATGGCTGAAGTATTGAGGGTTGACGGTTGAGGAGGAAGGGTATGTTGATTCTTGAAAGAGTAACGGAGTTACGCGATCGATGCACGTGTGTGGACGCGTGGACGTGTGGAACTGTCACGTTGATCGTGACTTGCATTCAACACGTCTTTCCTCCCACCACCGTATTCTGCACTCGCCTCCCCTTCTCCTCCCTTTGCCTTCCCATATTACCCTCAAGATCATCAAGTTCAAGTAAGTTATTTTTCTGTCCCTTGAAATATTTTACTTACAATCTCCCTAGGATTACCTCAAGATTCGCTAGTGCCCATTGGTGAGGCCAGTGCAACACATGCCTCCAACCCCGGTCCCTCGCGTTCACCCATACTCCTTGCCTGAACGTGCTACTTCGTGTAGTTCGGGAGGGGGCAACTTCGTGTTGTCCTCTTTAAGGCATCCTAGAGCAACTTCGTGTTGCTCTATGGATTTGGGAGATCCATGAATGCTGGGAGGCAACTTCGTGTTGTCTTCTTGGTCGTTTCAGCATTGTGCCCCCGCCCCCTTCCTGCCTATGTTTCCGATCTCTCTCTCTCAGCATGAGCTACTGCGGGTAGTTCATGTGGAGAGCAACTTCGAGTTGTTCTCCGCAGGTTATTTCCTGCTGAGCGATGTGGGCATAGGAATAACTGCGTGTTGTTCCTGGAGGCTAGGAATTTTGCCTCAACTTCGTGTTGAAGCCTACTCTCAAGACACGTCTGGCACCGCGACCTGCCCCTCTATCCTTAGAATGTGTATCTGCAGGAGCTCATGACCTTGCCCTCTTTTATAGGAATTGTACGCTCATTCTAAGACTTAACATGATTCCTCGCTAACTTGCCTTTCAGATGTCTTCAAACGCACCTGTGACCTCCTCGTCTGTATCTCAAGTTCTTTTGAAACATCGTAATTCAGCAGGTACATTTAATTTTGTGATTCTGAAGGCGAATTAAAGCTTACGGTGTGATATAGTGTCTCTTGGCCCCTTCGATGGAAATGTTGCAGCTGTCATCGGGAAATTTCTATACACGACGCCGAATTCAAGTTTCATACCCTTTCCATTATCTGGTCACCGAGACCTTCATCTACGCAATGACTATCGTTATGGCCCTGATGATCCCACACTTTGGCCTCAGCCTTATAGCGAACGATCTCCTCATCTGGGTCTTATTGCCCGAATCCCCAACGATGTCAACGATCCGCTTCATTTCCTTGCGTGGAACCCCACACCAAACGACTTTGTTGCCTCCACGGGCATCGCCAATGGAGTTGGAAGACTTGCACAGCAAAGGGTAAACACCTTAGCATCGCTTGTCAACTGTACACGTTCTCGTTTCTCTTGCTATGTCACTCAACTGGGAGACAAGAAGCCTAATCCTGTTGCAACGCTTCTCAACACCACCATCCACCACACATTGACACGTCTTCAATCCCTTCCTGCAACATATACGCAGCTTAATTTTGGAGTCACCGAGCTCCAGCGTTATATTCTGGAGTTGGATGCCCTTCNATCGCTTGTCAACTGTACACGTTCTCGTTTCTCTTGCTATGTCACTCAACTGGGAGACAAGAAGCCTAATCCTGTTGCAACGCTTCTCAACACCACCATCCACCACACATTGACACGTCTTCAATCCCTTCCTGCAACATATACGCAGCTTAATTTTGGAGTCACCGAGCTCCAGCGTTATATTCTGGAGTTGGATGCCCTTCTGGACTACGTCGAAATTTTCAAGCCCATCATGGATGGTGCTCCTCCTGTCCCGGATTCTATCCAACGTATGGGTGTTTACACCACCAACCCACGCGTGGTTCAAGATTTCCATCATGCTGGCCTTCCAGTATGGTATGTCCGCGATTTCAAGGCTACCGCCGATGGATTTATCAACAACGTTTTGGAAATCGTTGAACCTACCCAATTCAGCGGTCTCATTGCGACGGAAAAGCACACTGGGTTCCCTTCCATATTCAGCGGCAAAGCTGACACCGCTGAAATCGTCGACCTCATACATGGCTACTCGCGCCGTTGGCTAGCAACCCCCAATCCCTTTGATGTTCCTTCTCTTCTTAACCCAGCTTCAGCTTCTCCTGCTCCAGTTCAGATTGCCGAGTCGTCTTCGTCTTCCCGTCCAACCAAGAAGCCAAAATTGGATGAACCTTCCAAGTCCAAGTCAAAAGCACCAGCTCCAGGTTCGTACGCATCGTTCATGCTAATTGATTGTTTTACTGAACTCGTGAAATTTAGGCAGCAGAAAACCCGCGAAGCAGAAGAATGAGCCGAAAGTGGCTCGCGACACTTTTGCAGTCATCGAAAGTCCCCTTGCGCCATTTGCAATACCAAGCTGGGCAGCTGCGCTGCGCGAAGTGGATCAATCAACACCTCCTGCTACAGACCCCCTCCCACCGTATGCGCGTATGTACGCCTACCCCGACCCAGGAATCTTTATCACTGTTCCCGCAGAGCGAAGGCAGCGACTTCTTGAATCCTGGCTTCGCATTGCCGATGCTTGGCGTGCAACCGGGAGTTCCTTTCACGGAATGAAGATCCAGCAATGGCGTGACCTACTATTCATTGACTTCACATCGCCCATCTCAACGCAGGATGAAGCTTCGACATTCACTGCTAAACGACGAGCTGAGGCATTAAAAATTCTTCTGCCGTCCGGTACAACCTTCCGAGAGCAAAAAGGGGTTCCGTATGTGTGGGATAGAGCAACGTTCAACGCGGGGGATGTAGTTCCTGATCACCTCACGCGAGAGATTGTTTATCATCTCTACGAGTTGAATTTCCGGAGCGACATTCTGAGCCTTGATGAGCTCCTGTACACACCTGCGCCAGAGATTGCTGGTTTGGCGGAAGAGCACGCACGACGGGGCTTACCCTATGAGCTTTTCCCTTCCATTTTCTTTTATGGTCACTACACCCCCCCCAATGTCGGTCTAGCTGCAGATACCGTTCGAGAACAACTACCGTTTCTCATGACGTTCGCTCAGATAATGGACTCATGGCCCGGTGAAAAGCCTGAAATCTTCAAGCTGGGATATCGACGTCAAGAAAACTCTATTTCAACACGGCAAGCTGATGCCCTTGAATATGCCGTGGCGAAATTTTATTGTCAAACCTTTTACAATCATTTTCGTCGTGCGCCGCAGATTCCTCATCGTCTTTTCCCTGTTGACCCGCCATTTACGTCGTCTCAGTGAAAGGTAAATTTTTATTGCTTTTCTTAATTTATCTCACAACATTTTGTCTTTTAGGTTTTTTCTTTGTGTCGTCGGACTTTCTTGAACATTTTTTGGGATCTGGAGTTGTAGAATATGTCTGTTTGTGATAGGATTTGGATCAATATCGGACTGGTAGTTACCACTTTTATGACAGTTCTAGGGCAGTTGCC
>NHTK01000239.1:0-10085 GCA_002938355.1 Panaeolus cyanescens
TCCACAGGGATTGCAGAATTTCCGCGGTTTATTGTTTTCCCGGGGCGCATCCGTGAAGAAATGCTGGATATCAGCAATCGGATTGCTTGCATTGAGGGGCTTGACATCCCCCTCGTCATCACTAATGTCGATAGGTTGTACCTGGACGTCCTTGTGCATCCCATCTTCATCAACATCATGGTCGACTGAGTTTGCTAAAAATATTACCAAACGTAAGCACATCTTCACCAGAACAAGCAAACCAAAGCTCACCTTTTAGATCTCTGCGCCGCTTCTTGTAGAGTCGTTTTTTTTTCTTCTTTTTCGAAATCCCATCACTGGACCCGAAGGACTCAGCATCTGCGGACCCTGTGTCACTTTCCTGGGCATTCTGATCATTTTCGGACGCAGATGGTGCCCCTCGCTTTGGTGGTCGACTTGCGGTATCAGAGGCACTGTGTTGCCACTCGATGTCAGATGCATCCTTCAAGGATCCATCTGCATTCAGTGCTGGTGTATCGTCGTGAACAGGAGGTGAAGATGGAGCATTTGGTGAAGACGTCGGAATGGTGGGGGCCTCAGATGAAGGTGGAATGGTTGGGGAATCGGAAGTTGTGGGTCCTGTGTGGAGGGAGGTAGAGACTACGTAGTAGATTAACGGAATATATTGAAAGGATGCAAAAGAAGTACTTACTGTCGGTGAGGGGCAACGGATAATCATCACCTCGCACTCGTGAACTGGGAATCCTGGTACGTGTAGAAATACGTGTTTGTTGCATGGAGCGGTGGTTCTTCAAAGAAATCTGGACAAATGCACTTTGAGAAATAGAAAAAAGGACAAATTTTAAGCCTCACGGTCCTCGCCTAAATAGTGTCGCCAGCCCGAATGTCCCGATGCATCCCGCCCCCTCATCCCGCCTCTAGCCAATCATCTACATGATGCAGGCGCGTGAATTCGCATTTGCGTCAAATTTGAAATTGCTTTTTTGCCGAAATTGCGGGTGTACGAGGCCAAAGGATATCGCAGGTGGAAGGTTAATGAGCTAAGGTCCCGCTAGACAGTTCAAAGAACAAGAATCAGAGCGCAACATATGATGACAAGATGAGGGAAGAAAGAGGGAAAAAAGAGTGTTCAGAATTTGCCACGTCGTTGATATACTGTCTTCGAGGTTATTTCACAATTAGCTAATTAAATTTAATTAGCTAATTGTGAAATAACCTCGAACGGCCAATTATCAACGACGCATTGGCCTTCTTCTCACGTTTTTCTCTCTTTCTCATTCCACCACCATCCTCCCATTATGATACGCTTTCTTTAACTGGACTCGTGTATGGCCATGCCAAAAGTACGTTATTTCTGGTGTTTGCGAGACTTGACTCATTGATTCTGTAAATTTAGCGCTTTAAGTCAAGCTTCTCAAACCCCTTCCTGGATGTTGAAGCCCAAGTTGATAACGAGTCAGAGGAGGAGAATTGGGACAGGGACAGTGCTGACGAAGGTAAGGTTTTTGTGTCAAAAGACGCGTCTTTGCATCTTTTGACGCGTCTTTTTTCGCGTCTTCTCATTTTTTTTACGTGTCTTTCGACTTGTTTTGTCTCTCTTTAATTTACACTTCTTTTTGACGCGTCTTTTTCGTGTCTTTTCTCACTTCTTTTGACGTGTCTTTTGACATCTTTTGTCTCTCACCATTTGTTGCATCTTTTGACGCGTCTTTTTTCGTGTCTTCTCATTTTTTTTACGTGTCTTTCGACTTGTTTTGTCTCTCTTTAATTTACACTTCTTTTTGACGCGTCTTTTTCGTGTCTTTTGACATCTTTTGTCTCTCACTATTCGTTTCACCCATTACACTTCTTCTTTACGCGTCTTTGATCTTGTAACAGAAACTAATGTTTATACAGATTTTATCGACCATAATCTGGACTTTGAATATGAACCCGAACCCCCCGAGCCCTCACCACCTTTTGAACCTTCCTCTTCAACACCTGTTAACCGTGAACTCTTGCCTTCCGTGTCCACAAGTGATGCTTTAGACTTGACAACATATGAAGACGACGATGATCCCGACAGCGACCTGGAGGACATCATTGAGGACATTGTGGCGGATATTCCTGGTCTTCCATACTGGCGAATTGCGTGCAAGGTAAGTCATGTTCAATTATTTGTAGTTCGTATTCTCATTCACTACTTTAGGCGGGAATGGAGCAAGACGTCATCAATGCCCTTGAGACTTCGGCAGAGCGTTACAAGCAGATGGTCCGCTCGACTTTCCATCCAACTCTGCGGACAGGGTGGATCTACGTTCAAGCCCACATGACAAAGCGTCTCCAACGGATCCTTCTGATCACAAGAGGAGTTCTTCGAAGAGGGAAGGAGCTTGTTATTCGCACCAGCACACCAGACGAATTTCTTGGGGTTCTTTGCTCAGACGAGATCAATGTCAAACATTCCGTGAATGTAGACCAATGGATCGGAGTAGCGAGAGGCGCGTATAAGGGGGACCCAGCCATTGTTGTCTCCGTTGACGGTGATATGGTGGATGTGGTGGTTATTCCACGAGTCAATCAAACGAAGAAGCGCAAGGCCCCAGGAGTTCGTCCTTCTCCGACTCTCTTTGATGCGAAGGAGTACCAGCAAGTCTTTCCAGGCAAGACTGTCCGTTCGCTGGGTGAGGATCTTTTTTCAGTTGGTGCTTGTGAATTCGAATTTGGACTTCTGCGCTTGTCTCTTGCATGGGAAGCCGTTGACCCCATACACATTAGTCTTCCAACGCAGATCCTTGCTCTTTTCCAGAGATCGAGGCATCCTGCAGTTCAACGCGCTATCTACATTCCTAAGCCCCTTGAATGGTGCATGGGCTGTGGTGACGAAGTTTTGATCCCTCTTAAAAAACAAAGGGGTATTATTTCTTCAGTCGAAGCTACGCAAGTTTATGTAGATGTTGGAGATGCAGGTATCGCTCTAATGCGCTGGAATGCCTTGAGGAAGGCCATTGGCTTTGGCAATTATGTCGAGATTGGGGCTGGCCCTTGTAAGGGGGTGATGGGCTGGGTAGTTAGCCAAATCGATCAAACGTGCATTGTACTTCAGTCAAAGGAGGGCACCAACGAGATCGAGGTAAGGCTTTCCGTTGCATTAGATCACAATCTAATCAGTTATGCAGGAAATACCCGTCCACGTTAACTGGTTAAAGACTGCAACTGCACCTGTTCACCTTCCGAAGCCTGCCCGTGTGCTGAACACCATTGTCAAAGACTACATGCCATGGCGCAATGCACGTGTCATTATCACCAAACCGAAGGATCCAAACAAGGGGAAACCTGGCAAGGTTATTGATGTCGTCAAGCAACAGGACGCTTCACGGCCAGGAGTTCGCCTTGTGCTAGAACTTGAGGACTATAATCCAAACCTACCGTTTTCACATATTACGGTGGATAGTGAGGACGTCGTTGATGCAAAGTGAGTCACGTATCCTTCACATCTCAATAAAAAGCCAATATTCTTTCAAGCACCCATTTAAAACTCGGACAGAGAGGACCGTCGGTGTCAAATCCAGCACCAGAAATATCTACTGTCAACTTGCCCCCTGCTGCGCTCACCCCAATGCATTCAACATCCTTTGACGACTTCGCTGCACCTGAACCACCATCCACCACGCCGGATTTGCCATCCCTCTCGAGCTCATCAAATACCAATGTTGTGTCATCTGTGTCGTCGCCTCTCCCTGTCCACCCTTTGTTAAACCCACTTTTCGCAGACATCACCCTCAAAGCTACAGTCACTGGCTCAAAGTACAAGAATAGCAAGCTGGATATCAAAGTAGTCAACGTCGATGGTCGTTTATCCTTGCAGCACAAGGTATTCAAAACATGGAATACTTTGGAACCTGCATGGGTGCAACCTCAGCACCCTCATGTGTCACGCGACAACAATCTTTTAGTGGTAATCAAAGGGGAGTATGCTGGACAATTTGTGAGACGAGTAGATAATGTAGAAATTGATGGAAGTATGTTAATGATGCTGGCTCGGGTTGCGCACGCAGAGCAAACTCGGGATACGTTGCTGCCAGGATTCTTATATTTACCGCCTTCTTCACTTTGCGTATGCTCCGAGACTGATACTAGCAAAAAACTTAATAAAGGGCTTATGGATGGCTTGCGGGAGGAGGCCCGAAAGGGCCATCTTTAATCATTATATTGCTTGGTGCCTTTCATGTTTGATCTGTAATATACCTTTTATTTTATGCTCTCGTAGTTTTAATATGTGCAAAACATGATTTAAGACCCAAATATAAGACATTGAAGCGACTTTTTACGATCTTTTATTCAAAAAAGCCGCGGCCTAGGCCGACGGCCCACGGCTTTCAGAACCTGAGCCTGAGCCGTGGGCCGTCGAAAGCCGTGCACGAAGGCCCGGCTCGGCTCAGGCTTTTCAGGCTCGGCTCGGCCGGCTTGGCGGCTTTGGGCCGGGCCTGCACATCACTAGCGGGAAATTTAGCGTCGCATTGTTTTGGCGATGTGCTCGAGAGCCACAGATGAGGCAACGACAGGATTGATCTTGATATGATGATGACTGGTCGGTGTTGGGTGGCTTGGGTGGTGAATTGCGGCATGAAGAGGTGCGAAAGGATTTAGGGAGTTATCTTAATGCGCCATTGATAGCGCTGTTGAGCCGCTGGTTGTTTTCGGCATCTCGAAGTCGTCGCTCGACTGCTGCAAAGGTGTCCTTTCGGAAGATAGAGGGGTCAAACTTCTTATTATATACTGCTTGCTGGCGTACTAAAACGTTGTATTCACGCCATACTGGCCAGTATTTGGATAGTGCACAATCGTGAAAGATACGGTCGTGATGGGCCTGCCGCATCGAGAAATCCAAGGGCGGGAGGCACTCGCAGATGAGGTCTAGTAGGGCCCGCCAAGCTACTGGTGGAATGTAAGTTTGGGTTCGTCGTCTTCGTCAACTTGTTGGTCCTGAAGTGAGGTTGGGTGAGGTGAGGGAACAGTGAATGAACCATCTGTTCGGAAGGCCAAGGTGAACTCGTCTCGGGAGCGCTTCTTTCCCATGGGTTCATTGGCGCAGGCTCTATCAGTAAGCGCTGTGAGAGGAATGTGGTGGGTCCAACCGTTCCTCAGGTATTGACGAAAGCGAGGGGGTGGAGGGTAGGCAGTGTTGGAAATTGTTGCTCCGGGAGTACCTGTGCGAGTGGAGCGACAGGTTGCATTGTAATCCTGGGATTGGATATTTTGAGAGTTTTTGGCGAGAAGTGTATAAATTTTATGGGATGTTAGCAACCGTGTAGTCGGTTGAATGTAGTTATAAGAATAAGGGATAATTGATAATCTAGCATGAGCTAGTGAATGATGGTTGGGTAATGGGTAGTAATCTCTTAAGCTGGCATAATCCAGTGACTTAAATCTGGCATGAGCCAGTAAACGAGTCTGGCATAATCCAGTGACTTAAATCTGGCGTAAGCCAGTAATGAGTTCTGGTTTCAACCAGTGAATTGGGTCTCTGGCATGAGCCAGTAAGCGTAACTCAGGCATAAGCCAGTGACTTAAGTGTAGTGCGATTTAATAAAGAATCGAGAAAAGGCGGATTGTATTGGCAGGAGAGCGAATATATATAGAGCAGTATGAAGAGATAGGGAGGTAAAGCGATAGAAAGGAAGTCAGTAAAAGTATATGGCAATGGTGCTCACCTTCAAGTTGAGGAGAGTGTGTTGAACGATGTGGAGGAGATGCTGCTACGAAAGATCTTGGCGAGGCGAGGTGTTCGTGGTGGTTGTTGGGGGTAGAAAAACGAGAGTTTGCTACAGAGACATTGTGAGGTGAAAGGGCAGTGGAAGCACGATGGGAGGCAGTTATGGCGCTGGGAGGAGAAGCTGAGCGGGACCGAGGATGGATGCCCCAGAACTCTGGCTATTCCGCATCACTGTTGTTGTCATCGAGCACTTCATTGTTGTCGTCCTCTGGTGCATTTTGGTCGTTGATATTGTGATTGTGGTCTTCCACATCTGCATTCGGTTCTGGTGAAGCTTTGTCGTCGCTACTTTCACTATCAGCAGAGATGGTAGAGGATGGTCCTTGGCCACGCTGGCCACGACGTCTTGGGTAGAGCGATGCGTAGCGAGGGTTGGCTGCAAGTTTAGGGTGGTGTCTAGCAAAGGCTCTGAGACGAGGACGGAGGGCCTTGACTATGCCATGGGTTGGTAGTCGAAGTTGTTGACAGGTGTTGACCAAGTTGGCCTTGAGCACGGTGGAGATGGGTTGGCAAATGTTGACCATTGTGAGCCACTGGGTGTGAATGGAGAAGGAAGGAGAAGAAGGAAAGGAAAGGATAAGGGAAAAAGTGACTACGAGAGCGACCAAGACAGAAGTTGGGGGGAGCGAGATAGAATGATGAAGGACGAAGGTAAGTAGTGAGAGGAACATTATAGAAGTTCGACGTAACTCAACTCGTGTCACGTGCCAAGAAGGTGGATCTGCGCTAGCGCACAGATCCTCCCAGAGCGCTCGGCGGGGACGTGAGCCAGCGAGAGCAAAGGTAGAACGTGGGAAAGTGGTTAAACGACAAGAACGACCACGAAAAGACGAATTACGACGAGACGGCTACACGGGCACACAAAATAACGACGAACGAGGATTGAGACGAGTATAAAGTATCCGATGATACCAAAATCAAAGGGGGAAAAAAGTTGTTATTTCAAGTCGTAGCTACTGTGTTATATAGGACACGGCTACTTAGAGGTACAAATGGAGCATGTTTCAATAAGATTGACGTGGAAATGGATAGGAAATATAACATTGGCATGAAAAGAAACAAGAACCAGAATTCAAGGAAGGAGGGCACTGGATCGGCGCATTGGTGTAAGGGTAGAAAGCACTAATGTAGGGCCGTGATAATGAAAACGAATAGTGTGTAGTATGTTGAACAAAAAGGCGCAAAGCAAGGGTGTCGAATATTGGAAATCGGAGAGGTTTGCAAAGGAGGCGAGGATCGAATATGTCAAAATTTTGGGATGTAGGAGGGATGAGCGTTTGTGGCACATCAGCGGTATATTGATGAATATGCGGATGCGAGCGAAGAAGGGCTTGAAGCGGTGTTGAAGCAGGAAGCGGAGTGACGTACCATGTTGTGTACGAACATTGATCTTCTTGCAATCAGTACCGCCCTACGCTATCCACAAATCTTGTAGTCCGCATCCTAGAAGCGTCTCAAAACGACCCGTCTTCATGTTGTTGATGTAATGCAGCGTGTGGAGATGAGATGAATCGAAGAGGCAGAGGATACTCGTAATGGGTGAGAATCTAGGTTCATGGGTGATGAGAGAGTGGAACGCTTGGAATATGAAAGAAAGGTCGGAGATGTTTTGAAGCGTGAGGTAGAGATAGTCGAAGGAAGGAAGGGTACAGCGGTCAATGAAGCGGGGGTGTGGTTCAGATGCAGAAATGACGACGACACGCTGAGGAAACCAAAGGAGTCGTCAAGGAGCGGGAAGAGAATGAGAAGGGGAACGTGAAGGGTTTAGAGTGAGGTTTGGCGCACGTTAGCGAGGGACGGCAGTGGTGGAGCGAGTGACGGGAGATGGAGGGGTCGGGAGGGTAAGATGCGATGTTGTGAGAGGGAGTATCGGAGAAAGTAATGGTGGAAGGAGGAGGCAGACGATCGACGGCGAGGAATGATTCAATGAGCGCATAATGAAGGTGAGGTGTAGTTTGAGGTAGGGGAAGCGTTCGACTGTATGTGTGAGTAGAGTCAGTGTCTTTGGACCTTAGGATGACAGTGACACGGACACGGAAGGTATTTACCTTGGTACCGCTATTTTGACCAACGATTAAATAGTAACATTTAACCTCAGCTCAGCTCAGCGATGATGAGCCTCGCTCGCATATCCCTCCAAAAACCCGATTTCGGTTGGTTTTTGACAACAGATCCTCGATCCCAGCCCCCCATCGAGCCCGTATTCGACTTCAAGTAGTATAGTCTGCTTTCTTATCTTTTATTTTCTTTCAATTCATTCGGTGTTTCCTTATTAGTTTACCTTTACATTTCTATTACAACCTCATGTACATATTATTACAACCCACATTTTTGGAGAATCAAAGAAAGTTTCCCCCCCTCGTTATCGTCGTTTGAGTCCCGTCTTCGTCCCTCATCGCCTTCGTCTTCGTATTCCGTCGCCCTCGTCCCTCGTCGTCGTCGTATTTCGTGTGCATTCGGCACTTCCCTTCGTTTTCCCACTGTCTCTCGCTCTCGCAGGCCCACAACCTTGCCGAGCGCATCCTTCGTTTACCCTCTTCGTCACCCACACCATCACTATCTTCATCACTATATTTTATATTTCCCTTTTAGTCACTTACCGTACCGCGCTCATCAGCGAAAACAATGGCGACGTAGATTCAACGACAAAGAATATTGCACATCAAATCTATCAAGGCAAAAGTTAGCAAAATGAAGCACGAACGTGCAATCTATACTCACAAATACATGAGTAAAACAATATAATAAGAGGCTATATCATCTGAAAGCAGAAAAAAAGGGTTATTGGCTGTCAGGCTGGAACACAAGCAAGGTGAACATACCTTGCACCATTCCCTTGACGCGCATGTTTGCATCCAGCAACCTCGCATCTCCAATCCACCCTCCTCAGATAAAGAATCAACACATTACCTATACCTATACCTGAAGAGACGAAAACACTGCCGAAAACACGTTGAAAAACCGACGAGGTTTGCCCTGCGTAGCAAACCTGCCGCTAGGGTGTTGGACACACCGCTCGAGACGGGTCCTTTTGTACCTTTAACAAATGTTCAGTAGTAAAACGACAAGACATTGAGAGAAAAAGTCAGAGGACACGGCGAGGGAGAGAAGACGAGAGGGGTCAGGGAAGGCGGAGATGGTGGTTGAGGACAAAAGGAAGCAAACGTTTGGGGTTGATGCCTCCCAAACCAAATAATGGCAAGCAGGTCGGTGGCGGCTCGTGTCTAATTGGGTCGATGCGCTCTGCGCTTTGGAGACGAGGATTGGGTAAAAATGCAGAAGATTATAGCATGACAATATTGACTCGGAATTGTTAAAAATAGCCAAGATATAATCCCTGAATAGTGCCTATGTATAGCGGAAGGGAGGCGACTCAGGGGAGAAGTCAATGTGCGATCGGATGCAAGTACAAATTTCTGACATTCTGAAGTGAAATTGAGAATGAATCGTACATTTACTTTGATCTGGAGAGGAAATGTGCTGGACCCAAAACCGAGATGCGAAATGAAAATCGGTACCTGGACGCCGTAGCAAGGGAAGAAAAAAGGAGGTAATGGATATTAATGTACGTCAACCTTCGAATGGGATAAGAAATCTGCGATTTCAGACTTCAGTCCTTCTTCACAACACGCCGTAGCCGCGAGGGGCAAAATAACCTTTTGAACGTCATGTTCAGCATCATTGATCATTGTGGTGAGTTCTCTCCTACGCAGATTATCAGACGGCAGAGAGGCTACCTGCGCCAATGTTCTCTTCGCTGCGAGAAGGTACTGTTGTGAAGCCAATGTGATATCAAGAAGATACCGGTACACAATGATGTCCAAATCGCCAAGATCAAAACCGGGCAGTGTATGGTGAATCATCACAATCAAGTTGTAGACGTGTTTCCCAAATCTCTGGTCAACGTCCTCGAGCGATGGGACGAATGTGGCCACTACATCACGATTGGGACCAACAGAGTACTTTACACTCTCCCCTGAGTACTCTAGAGACTCTCTAGAGACTCTGTATACTTCTTTATAGAGTCTCTATAGAGTCTCTAGATAGTCTTAGGGAAAATGATTTGTTCATTTTGCATAAAATAATGAAATAGCAGGTGTTTCTCTGAAACTCTATATAGAGTGTGTACAGANAGACTCTCTAGAGACTCTGTATACTTCTTTATAGAGTCTCTATAGAGTCTCTAGATAGTCTTAGGGAAAATGATTTGTTCATTTTGCATAAAATAATGAAATAGCAGGTGTTTCTCTGAAACTCTATATAGAGTGTGTACAGAATCTCTAGAGAAGTGTAGTTTTTTCACTGTCTCTAAAGAGTCTGTAGCATTTAGAAAAGACTCAGACTCTGT
>NHTK01000253.1:0-10750 GCA_002938355.1 Panaeolus cyanescens
GAGCATTTTCTCGCTTTTGATCATTGGAATGCTGGTGAGCAAATGATCATTGCGACAAGCCTTGTTCACTTTTGATCATTGGGATGCTGGCAAGCAAATGATCATTGCGACGAGCATTTTCTCGCTTTTGATCATTGGAATGCTGGTGAGCAAATGATCATTGCGACAAGCCTTGTTCACTTTTGATCATTGGGATGCTGGCAAGCAAATGATCATTGCGACGAGCATTTTCTCGCTTTTGATCATTGGAATGCTGGTGAGCAAATGATCATTGCGACAAGCCTTGTTCACTTTTGATCATTGGGATGCTGGCAAGCAAATGATCATTGCGACGAGCATTTTCTCGCTTTTGATCATTGGAATGCTGGTGAGCAAATGATCATTGCGACAAGCCTTGTTCACTTTTGATCATTGGGATGCTGGCAAGCAAATGATCATTGCGACGNCAGTTCCCAATGAATTTCCTAATGAATACTCGGTTTGATCATTCAATTGCCATGACTAAGTAATAAACACTATCTCACAATCTTATCAGAGATCACAGCACGTATCTAATCGCAGCAATGGTTGAATTTCAAAATAGGGGCTATTAATATTCTAGACGCTAGCAAATGTACGGAAAATATTGAAAAAGAGGGGGCCCAAAAAGAAAGAAGAAACGGCAATGAATGGGAGACAAGAGTATAATGTCCGTGAATAAGCATGGACAGTGGTAGCGACAGAAAATGGAGAATAGCAGATGGAACGGGAGACAACAGTGAGATTTGAAGCAGATGTCAAAGCTTTTTACTGAATAGGGACTGGTGAGTCGACATCAGTGAGAAGCGGCAAAGAACTTACTGTCTTTTAGAAACTACTATCTCTGCATCATCATCCGCCGCCCTCTTCTTGGATGCATGTGTTGCGAGCAGCTGGCACAGGACCCATTTAGTATCATCAACGCACGACCACAGGTCAGGTTCTTCCGGATAACTCATGACCCACCAAGCAAGGGCGACGACTACGGTATATATACCAGCAGTGCCTCCTTTCAGCAGCGTCTTGGACCATTCCTCTGACGGAACATTCTGGCGTAGCTGAGGGATTCCATCTCCATCGCGACGAGAAGGGGGTTGCAGGTTGTGCCACCACTGAATCCACTCCTTCCCAAACTTGAGTGCTGTGAGCTTAGGTACGATGTGCTTCTTCTTATCCTTGATCCAGGTGGTGACCTCAGACGGGCGACCACGAACATTCAGCTTCTAGATAAATTATCAACACACATTGAAGGAGACAAGAAAAGAGGAAGGGGCACTCACACCGTGCGGTGGTTTGCTAATTTCAAAGTTGACGAACGCCTTCAAACAACCAATCCATCGTAAGTCTGTGGACGCGGATATAAGGACAGGCCACACTCCTTTCATGTCTTGATGAGGGGGCTGGAGGGATGACACATCTGTCAAACATTAGCATCGTAGTACAATAAAGGAGGACAATGCGTACCAATATTGTTCGTCGAGGATGACATTTGATCCACGTTCATTTCAACTTCATTGGTGGCGAGCGAGTCTGATTGATGGCTTTCGAGTTCAGATGGCCTGTCGTTGGGAATGTTGGTTAGAGCGACATCATCACTGGAGCGCTTCATCGTTGTTGTGGATTGAGGAGTGATAATGACCGGTTCAAGGCCAGCTGTCGTGTGCCCCTCGTTGTGGACAATGGTTGGGTTGATGTGTGCCACGTCATCACCAGGACTCTCGGTAATCGTCACTGATGGAGGGGTGGCAACGTTTGGGATGGTGGTGGTGGAGATGTGCATCATGTTGTCAACAACCTGTGGTGCAGGGAGTTGGCGGATGGGGGGGGTATTGTGGTTAACGAGATCCATGGAGTTGTCAGAGGTCGTGGTCCCTGGTAGCAAAACTGGAGATGCTGAAGTATCATTTATATGAGCTGATACTAGTATACAAGAGCTTAATTTCCACTTACCGTCGTTACCGTCATTCTCAATCTGTGAATGATGATTTTCTTTGGCGTCCAAGGGTGTTGCTTTCTCTGCTGGCACCACGTCTGAAGAAGGCGGCGAGGTTGAAACATTGAGCTCTAAGTACATATAAGCCTTCAAGTTTGAACGAAGTCAAAGAAAACATGTAGCGCACCTGAAACAGACTGCAAATTTTCAACACTGGATCTTGGGACCTGATCGTTGTGGTTGTTGTTATCCTCCGTCTCTGAGTCGCGACGACCTTCGGTATTTGCAACTGCCATTGGACTTGCACTGGTAGCCGACAAATTATCTTGAGGAGGGTTGGCCTCGTCATTTTTCACAGACAAAGAGATGGAAAGAGCTGATGAATCGTTAACAGTACTAATGGGTGATGGAGGGAAGCAATGAGGGTTGTGCGTGAGATAGTTGTTAGTTCCCAAAATCGTCCAATAACACACAAAAGGAAATAGAACTCACGAGGTTCCCTCTGCTTCCACATCCGTTTTTTTGGCGGAAAGACGAGTGGACTGGCGCTTGGCTGAATTCGTATTCTTCTTATTTGATTTTGGTTTTCGAATCTTGGGCTGAGTATTACCGTCTTGTGCTGCTTTGTCACTGAAAATTGGAGGTCGCATTCCACCTGCCGCAAGTCCCTCTTGCCATTCCTTTCGCATCTCGGCAAGAAGAGCCTGCGTGGCAGCCGTACATGCTGCCTTCTCTCGAGCATATGCCTCTCGTTCCTCAACTGGTGCCAGATAATTGGCCAAATTCTTTGAAGGAGCAGCGTCATTGTCTTCGTCGCTATCAGAGTCAGAGTCGGAGTTGTTGCTATCGCTGTGGTCGCTGTTGTCTCTTTCAGTGGATGGCCGAGTAACAGATCCACTGTCGTTTGGCATGACAGACCATAGGCCAGAGTTGATGGAATCTGTGAATACACTGGTCAGTAAATTCCCAACGATGCAGCGATATAATGACGTACCTCTATATTTTTCGGCTAGAAAATCAGCAAACCATCTTTGAAGTTGAGTATACCGGGCATCTCCCAGCCAGTCTGCGAACATTTTGCCATCAACTTCACCAGCACACGAACTAATGACGATGAGCAAAGGGCTAACTTGAAAGAAATCAGTACATACACATAAATCTTCGGCTCGCCGCCCGCTTTTATTTCAGGACCTCCAGCCATGATCAATGAAGACCAACCAGTCTGCATTAGAATGGCATCCCCAGCACTATTCAGGGTTCGGACCAGCTTATTTTGAGCTCTAGCGGCATATTAGTAATGAGGTAGAATGATAATAGCGACACATACTGTTGCATACGAAGCATCTTCTCGTCGTGGGTTTCAGCGGGGTCTTCGTATTCATTGTAGGATTGACGGTATTCCTCCACCTCGTTTTTGACTGAATCATCCTCCTTAGCCAATCGATCCTTGCACCACTTTTGGAAGAAGGATAAAAAGTGGGGTTTCTCGGTCACTGGCAGCGAGTCCCGGTACGCTTGCCAGTCTTGGTCAATGAGAGGTTGAAGCTGACTTCGATATTTGCTGAAATACGCCTGCCAGCTTTGTGAGGCCTTCTTCGCACCCAGGGGCAGTATCTTGGACGATCCAGTAGACGCGACTGGCGTGTTGGAAACCACATCCTTGGCCTTGTTGCTGGTGACTCGACCATGGTTGCGAAACCATTCCTTCAAGCGCTGGGTTGTTACAGGGTAAGTATTATCCAGGTAAAAGTGGCAGGTCAAACTGACTTTCAACAATAAATGGTCAAGCTGAGCGAGTGCACGCTCTCGCATTTCTTCATCCGTGCAGCGCACCATGTCAGCTTCAATATTAGGTGGGTCATTAGCATGACCTTGGCTGCTAGTGGATGCAGCTGTTCGCTGCTTTGGGTTTTTCACAGGATTGGGTTTCATACGAAATTCCTCCAAGAATTCGGGCGTGGGTTCGGGGTGCGGCCACCGCGCGATGTAGTCCTTGAAAAGGTTGCTCATGTATGCAGAACGGGTACTACGCTGAGTCTTGAGATATGCAGGATAGCGATCAAGCAGCCATTGGACACGGTCCTCGGGCACCCATGTTCCACGGGGCATAGTTGAGTGTAAGGTATGGGGGTTTTAGCGGTTAGAGCACAAGAGCTGGCGATTAGAATGGTGAGAGCGAAGTGACAGGTGAGCAAGGTCCAAGCCACCTTCCCCCCCCTTCCCCCCTTCCTCCTCATTCCCTCTTTTTTCTGTGAATTTCGCTCATGTTCTTTGAAGAATTGGTGCGCCCCCCCCCCCTCCCACCTTTCCAGCGCGGTGTCCAGGGTGGAAGACCAATAGGGTGATCCAGGGACATCTACGCTTTTCCTTTTGAAGGCAGCACCGCCGACGCATTTCTTTGCTCAATCATTGCCTCAAAAACTCATTGGGGTTTATTTGTTTAGGGCAGAAACATCACGTCTCTATAAAAGGCTATGTGAACCGACTTGGTTGGGTCAGTCAACCGTCACCCTTTTGTTTTCAACCATCACCACTCTCACTATATGCGCATGTATCTGTCTTCTACTGCCCAGCCCTCAGTCAAGGCCACTGAACCCCCCCAAACGACTGCTCCACCCACCGGAAATGCTTCAGCTGTTTCAGCACTTCGTGATCGCCTCCACACCATGTCCTTACAGAGCCCTGGCAGCCCATCCAAAGGGGCCCGTTCGACTGCTGAAGCCAACAATGCTCCTGCCAGCTCATCCAAAGATGCCCGTTTCACAGCCGGGTCTAACGATGGTCAGTACGTCTTTGATATTCTGATAAACCATGCTAATGTAGCTACGTGAATAGAAGACAATTCAACTACGATGACGTCTTCCGATGCCGCGCAATTTCACGAGGAATTTGTCGATCTCAAAGACATTGTGTGGAAGCTCGTCAAATCCAACAATCGGTTAAAGGAGAATTCATCGACCATCAAGAACGATGTCAGCTCCCTCGACGAAGAGGTGTCTTCTCTCCGAGATGAGATTAGGCTTCTGAGAGAGGAAACGTCACACCTTCGGAATGACATCTTACACCTCCGGGGCGAAAACAAGGAATTATTGGGTTGTCAATCGGCACTTACTGACATCATTTCCAGCCTCAAATGCGAGATGGCTCGCCTTGAAAAACGTTACAAGGATCGTCATAACCCTTCGGCTTCCAGTATGCTGATCCCACCCGCATTCGACGCTAATGCAGAGCGTTTCTACGTCGTTGTCAAGGGTCGTTGCCCGGGTGTTTATACCAATCTGTGCGTAATTTTGGCGCTATATGGTTTGCTCATTGACTGATACACTCTAGGGTTTGGGCTCAGAAAATGATTGAAGGACTGGACCCGAAGGTATATATTTGGCAACGGGTTGATGGATACAAGAAGGCGCAAGCATTTTATGAGGAAGCGGAGCGTTTACAAGCAGTAAACGTTATCGAACGGGACTTCCCCAATGATGGCGGTGTTTATGGACCCATCGTTCCCTTTGTCCCCTGGCGCCAATCTTAGATATTTTACCTTATTACGATGTCTTGTTTTATGCGCATTTCCGTGAATTTCAATGTCTTTCTGCCCCAGACTTGATTGTTGTGAGGTTGTGTGATATTGATCTGGAAAGATAAGATGACGTTGATCGATAACCATACTTTGGCTCTTTATGCGTGTTGCGTTCAATCTCTACCTCAACAACGACATTCTATTAGTGAATCTATGGCTCCCAACAAGCATGGACGGTCTGAAAGTGATGATTTATCCGCTCCGCCACCAAGTACCAGCAAAAGGCCTCGTCCAGTGATCCGTCATAGCGCTCAGCGCACTACGAGGGTTGTAACGATTGGCCGAAAGAGTAACGGAAAATCTTCTGTTAAATCGTCGACATTGAAGCACAATCCCACAGCACCCCTTCCTTCCAGTTCAAATACGCAAGAAGATCCATCCAAGTCTTTGCCATCTCAGCCTTATGATAACACAGAAGCAGATCCGACCAATGCTGCAGAATCGCAATCGGTCCCATCACCAGCAGTCCCAGACTTGGCCACTAGTACCGTCGCTCCTGATCTGACCAGTGAACCATCTGTAAGACAGAGTCGCAAAACAAAGGCATGTTGTTTTTGATCTCACTTTTACAATACTAGTAACCCATGCTCAAACCAAGTATCGCAGGACAAACTGACCGAGTGGAGAGATAGCCATCGTCAACAATATCTGGACGAACTTCTCCGACACGAGGGGCCTATCAATCCCTCCCGATTAAAAACTTGCAACGACTGCGAGAGTGACTTACGGAATGACATGGACTTGGACTCTTCTCTATCCAGGCCCCATAGATGTCTGGATTGCACTGATGGCTACGCCTTACGATGTAATCAGTGCACTCTCAGTTTACATGTAAACCTACCATTTCATCGTATTGAGGTACGCATTGCTTGTAACTACTGTTTTGGGTGATACTCATTTGATCAGGAATGGCGAAAGTCATACTTTTCTAAGATCTCAACTCACAATCTTGGATTAGTTGTCACACTCGGTCATGATGGCTTATCAGAGTGTAGCAACCCTTCGACCCCATCAAACCTCCTTGTTCTTCACACCTCAGGCTGGCATACAGTTAAAGTTCAGTACTGTGCGTGCCCTGCCTCTCGGTCAGTTAGCCATGACATACAACTGCTTCGTGCACGCATGCTGCCAGCATCAACGGAACGAATCAGGACCGCCTTCACATTTGAAGTCATGGAGCTGTTTCACGAGCTTAACCTCCAATCTAAAATCACTGCGTATGACTTTTACCACACCATGGCCAATCGTTCAGACCCCATGAAATTACAAAAGCAACCGGTGCGTTATCGTTCTGCTATCTTACGAGAAACATCTTACCCATGTCAATGTCGCTATTTCAGTCGCAGCTCAATAACTTTCTTCGAGTTATCAGAATATGGCGTCACATGTTTGGACTAAAGAGAGCTGGGTGTGTTCATAATCCCAATGGTGTTAGTACGACACAGGCGGGGCAAACCATGGTGGAATGTCCTGCATGTCCGCACCCTCTCAAGAACATACCGCCTGATTGGGACACCAACACAAAACTAGCGTATGTATACTTTTTAACATAGTCACAGTACCCAACAACTCATCTTGTTTCCGTTCTGCTGAACTACTCATGTTCGGGTAGTTATCTCTACACCTTGTTTGTGGCCGTCGACGCCAACTTCAAGCTCAAGGGAAAGGACAGAGGGCTGGAGGATGTTGAATTGGCTCCGGGCTGGGGAGCCTTTGTCGAAGAGAACCAATATCAGCAATACATTTCGCAGTATGAGGCGGAACCAGAGGTAGCATATCTTATCTTCCATGACAAATGCGATAGGCTAAGCGTTTCTTTAGATCAACACATGCGATTCAGAACATGACGCTGTGCTCAGGGCGAGTATTCGTCGAACCCCTGGGTACAGTGTCACTGGTGCAGGTCTTGTCATTTGTTCCCGTCATTGCTTAGTGCGTCCGAATGGTGCGGGCGATTTGCAAAAGGGAGAAAAGTGCGTTTCATTTCCGTTTTCAGAGATTTGGAGACACTGAATTTTGCGGTGCAAAAATTTACAGGTACTGCAACATGGATTATATTATATTTTCTGCGTTGGCGGGTCTATGTCTGCTTCGACTTGTCATTACATATGACATAGCATGTCAGTGGTCGAGGAACTATCGGGCTCGTATGAAGACTCTGCCTACAGCACTGCAGTTGTCTGAGAAGATTTCCACCCGCGTCGCAATTCCATCTTGGCACATCAACGCACATGGGAAATCCTGCCAGCAGCGATTTCACGTCGGGTACCTGGATGGTGTAGGCCGGTTATGTGGAGATGAAGTTGAGCAGACCTGGTGGATCACAAACGTGCTTGGAGCAAGCGTGCGTGAAATGGGTGCCGCTTCTCGTCATGAAACATTAGGTGACCACTGGAACGCTTTCAACTTCCAAAAGATAGTTGGGTTTCGTAAGTGTTCCTTGCTCTTTCCTTCGGATTTAAGATTATAACACTTATTGTCATCAATAACAGGAAAAATCTTCATGAAGAATCTCAAAGAGGCCGTTCAGATGGCCGCCCTCCATCGCGAGAATTTCTCCCAATTCAACGAGACTTTTTCCAATCCGCACATCACCAAAGAATGGGAAATCATGGTCACCAGCTACGAGCAGGATCCAGAAATCTTTCCTAATCCTTATGAGGATACGGAGATCAGTATGTTCAAAAATCCTAATAATATTCCCTAAATTAAGAGTTTTTCACTCGCAGAACTGACCCTTCACGACGTTCGACTGGAACTTGTGAACGAGGAACAAGGAAGACTAAAGAAGGAAGGCCTTGTCCAAACACATAGGGTGTCAATGGTTGGATTTTTGACAAAAGGACTTGCGCTGGAAGAACAGCAGTTGGTGTCTCTTGTGTCTGGCTGTGGGCATTCAAATTGACTATTTACATAGGCGCGTACTTGAAGAACAACGATCTAATCTGGGAGCCAAACCCACCGCAAAACAACAAGCCGATTTCGAGGAAAAATGCGCTTCGCTTCGGCGTCGTATCCTATTATGGCGGGACAGTCAGAAGGCTTACATGCCATCTGTCATGGAATTGACAGATGACTTGGGCGGTGATGATGACACTGAAACTGACGTTGAAAGCGTCCCTTTGTTTCTCCCATCAGGTCTCACACCTGAACAACGTGTTTCAGTCAACCGCATTTCCAACGCAGAGGCCCGCTTGCGAGAAGCTCAACTAGATGAGGCGTTGGGAGAAATATGCCGCATACGGCGAATTCTTGCGGGCGTTACGGTTTTCAAAACCCATAACTTGGCTGGCGAAGGTAACAAGGCTAACACGCGTATTCGGGTAGCATATACCCGACTCAATGATCGTATTTCAACCGCCAAGAAACGTTATCGGGCAGCTTATTCGGCACTTCTTTTGTTGGATGGTAACGGCACATGGAGAAAGACCTATCAAGAGCTCCGGGACGAAGACATACGTGGGCCGGGGAAGGAGGTGGGTGACAGTCATGGGAATCATCTGATATCCTGGATTTGGTTGACACGGAGGTCTGAAACGTCAAACACCAATGATGTAACCGAAACCTCAAGCGTAAAGCTCCTTGATGATAGTATGCGGGTGGAGTGGGCGCAGTCGAGAGCACGTAGCCGTCGGTGGGATGAGGAAGTTCAACTTTTGCTGGAAGAAATGCGAAGAGTGGCTAAGTACTTGCGGTGGAAATCTGCATGGTGGGAAGGTCAAGCAACCCTGCGCCCGAATGCCGATAAGGGTGTCATGTTGGGCCTATCAGGCTACGCGCATAAACAGGCATCATATCACGCAACATTGGCCAAGAGCTGCCAAGCGTATTGGATGAAGGGGTTGAAGAAGTTGGGTTTGGCATCACCATTCGACAGCGATTTGGGCGTGGACGCCGTGGAGGACGATGGGGTTGATGATGATGATGATGATAACACTTTCTCGGACAACGACTCATAGTAGACCATTTGTCACACAAAATGTAGATTTAATGAAAATAGATGTATTGCGGAGAAGAAGAATAAATGTATTGGAGAATACGAGATGGAATAAAAAACACGAATAATCCGTACGTACCCATAGTCCCGCCAGCGCTCGAGCCTCAGTTGACTTGTACAACTCAAGTAAACGAAATCAACTCCAGTTACAGTAGGGGGGTTTAATGTTGCGGTGACTGTGTCAGTTGCAATAGCAAGGCCGTTGAGACGAGAGGGAACCCTATGAAAAAGACATGTGAAGGTGTTGCAGGTATGCAGGTTTACTTACACTCACTAATTGTTTCCTTTAGTTAAAGTACGACAGTGGATTATAATCCATTCCAACACTGTGTTATTCGTAAGTGATTGCAAAAAAGAAGGCAGCGAGTGATGCGTGGAAGTTGTCAACTGCAACTTGATGCGAGTATCAGCACATAGAACAAGGGATGCACAGATGAAAAGCTCACAGGCTGGTTGATTCAAGTCCATGGATGGGTCATAGCGCTGCAGTAGATAGAAGAAGGATGTACGAAGGAGATGTGGGGGGGTGAGCATGGGGAACGAAACCGAGGAAGTGATGGTGGTGGTTGCGTGGAGAGAAGCGTTTCAAACTCCGCTCCCTGAACACACCCTCCAAATTCGGCAACTGGAATGAATGCTGACACTGCTTTAAATTCAACTAACCCTCCTGTTTGGAGGATAACACAGACTCTCAGGGCGTAAGTATCTGCTCCCATATACGTTTGGAATGGAGGTCGTAGACGTACTTAGACCTACTAACCCTCCCATGTTACTGAAACCGACAACGAAATGTGACAAAATTTTCACCCCATTTCTTTTGGTGTCAGCAGATACATTACAGTAACCAGACTCGCTATTGGGCGTTATTTAGTGTTCCTGTGTTGTTTTACCTGTGCAATTCATCGTTTTGTCATTATTCGTGCTGTAATCTCCTTTCCCACGGGTTTGATCTCGTCATTGTCCTCGCCTTGGGGTCGCAGAGTGCCTGTCTTTTTCGCATGTTGTCGCTTGCCAGGTCAATGGTCATATTGCCTCCATATGCCCACCTGAACCTTATCTTCAATAATATTTGCGGTATATAATATGTTACTTATACATTTCACATCGGTAAGCTACAGCCGCTAATTTTGTGATGCATGTGCAATTAAGCGCCCAAAAGCGAGCAATTGCTTGTCACAGCGATCATTGACTGGCCAAATCCCAATGATCAAAGGCGAGCAATTGC
>NHTK01000263.1:0-13515 GCA_002938355.1 Panaeolus cyanescens
ATAGTCATCCGCTTTCTACGTACGTCGTACATATATGAGGACCCCACATCCACGGGTCTATGTATTTACAACTTTCTGCACTAATTGAAACATCATTTAAATTACCGGTCATCAGTACTTCAGTCACCACAGCCAATTCACAACATGACGACGTTCACATGTTCACATCAGCCCCGCGCTGGTCCAGCGGCTTAGACGAACAGAGCTTCGTTTCGTGCACCAACTGTGTTAACGTCAGGTTACCGTGCGTGTTGTTGGCGTGTCGTTTGGTAACTTTGGTTTAACCTTGGTTTATTAATAACCTTCCATAACTTTCCATAGAGACATCATATATAGTTAGATGTTCTTTCAATGGTCACATACATACTCACGAGTGCGAGTAGTCCGAGATGCTATGATGTGCACCAATTGGCTTGGGTGTTTCAGTGAAGTGGCCCTGGGCCTGGTATCTCAAGTCTTCAGAAGCGTGTAAAAAGACTCCGGTCACCAGCTGGCGCTAATCGGCCCCAAAAACGAAACCTCTTCTGCACCACGATGGTGGATATGAGCTGCCACAAGCTGACAGCTGTAGGCCCCGTTATCGATCGGTTTGTTTCGTTACACGCACATACAGCACGTAGGCCACGCAACCTGTGTTTGAACGACACCTTTTAGAACCGATTGAACGACTTGGCCCCTTGGTACTGACCGCCATTCGCAACCAAGCTCTCCATATTCCTTCTTCCATATCCTCACATAGTTTCTGGAGATGCGTTTTGTGAGTCATATCTTCACATTTTTGGCTCCTATTGCTTATTCATTATGCAGAAATTGTGGCTCAGATCGTGGTTTGCATCCATATTTTCGGCCCATTCTTCTAGGCGGGTCAAAAAAACCGTTGACACGGAAAGGGATTTGTCAGGGTATGGGCCGGTGGTTCTCCAAGTTTTGTAGACGCGGCTTACTGTATTTTATAGCTTCAACGGCGAGGCAGTAGTAGAGAAGGCAGTCGTTGCACCACTACCCGTTGCACCGCCATCCGTTGAAACACTACCCGTTGCACCACCACTCGTTGAAACACCACCCATTGAGACACCACCCGTTGCACCACTAGACATTTCAAGATTGAAGGCAGCGAGTGTAGTGGCCCTAAGCGATATCAACGGGGAAGATGATATTATCATTGCGTTCGTGCTTGATTTCTCATTTATAACGTTGGCTTCTCATTGACATTGAACCATAGAGTGATGGGTGCGACTGGTGTTGGAAAAACCTCGGTGAGTGAATTGCCTGCTAATATTGTACGGCTGAGTACCACTTTACTTACGCTGATGTTGTGGTATTTGTAGTTCATCAACGCTCTCGCACCTGATGAGGAATGGCTTAAGAAAGGCGTTGGCCACGACTTGAGTTCCGGAACTCAGACAGTCAACTGCATCAAGATGAAAATTAGCGGCACCCAATCACACTTGGTCCTGGTCGACACTCCTGGCTTTGACGACCCCGCAAGGTCTAATGCCGATATCCTCACAGTCATAGGAGCGTGGTTAAAGGAATCGTACGTCGTAATGTTCGGAACAATAGAAGATCATTTACGACTCCTTTTGACTAGATACGCCACCAAGAAGAAACTCAATGGAATCGTTTACCTCCATCGCATCACAGACATTCGATTCGACTCGGGTGCTTCGACGACTCTTGCCCTGTTCCAAAAAATCTGTGGAGGTGATATAATGGGCAAGGTATGCCTCACTACCACGCGATGGAACGATGTTCCCCCTCAATGGAAGCATGAATACGAGGAAAAGGAGGAACAGCTCAAAAAGGGTCATTGGGCCATTTTCCTCGCGAAAAAATCGGTGACGAGTCGCTTTGACTCAAGCACTGACGAAACCGCCAAGGATACAGCGCTCAAAACGCTTAAAACCCTTGTGGACCACGCTAAGTCACGGTTCGTAGCGCAGATGCAATACGAGTTGGTGGATAAGAAGCTGCCTGTGTATAAGACAACAGCAGGGAAGCATGCATTCTCGTTTGAAGAAAAGATGACTGCGCAGCTTTTCCAGCTTTCCAATGCTCTGAGCTCTTAGCTTGTTAAGCCCCATTTAGTTTAGTTTCCAATCGAGCGTCTTGGTTTGTTGATTTGTACAGAATATTTATAGTCATCCGCTTTCTACGTACGTCGTACATATATGAGGACCCCACATCCACGGGTCTATGTATTTACAACTTTCTGCACTAATTGAAACATCATTTAAATTACCGGTCATCAGTACTTCAGTCACCACAGCCAATTCACAACATGACGACGTTCACATGTTCACATCAGCCCCGCGCTGGTCCAGCGGCTTAGACGAACAGAGCTTNTTTCTACGTACGTCGTACATATATGAGGACCCCTCATCCACGGGTCTATGTATTTACAACTTTCTGCACTAATGAAACATTATTTAAATTACCGGTCATCAGTACTTCAGTCACCACAGCCAATTCACAACATGACGACGTTCACATGTTCACATCAGCCCCGCGCTGGTCCAGCGGCTTAGACGAACAGAGCTTNTAGTCATCCGCTTTCTACGTACGTCGTACATATATGAGGACCCCACATCCACGGGTCTATGTATTTACAACTTTCTGCACTAATTGAAACATCATTTAAATTACCGGTCATCAGTACTTCAGTCACCACAGCCAATTCACAACATGACGACGTTCACATGTTCACATCAGCCCCGCGCTGGTCCAGCGGCTTAGACGAACAGAGCTTTGTTTCGTGTACCAATTGCAACTGCATTTCGTGCACCAACTGTGTTATTTACTAGCGGTGATGGATACGTACGTTGTGGACCTGAGAACGAAATTGCGTTTATTCTTCAGGTACACCTGGACTCGTCACTCACGAGGTTTGCCCAGGATGGTTCGGTGCCATTGAACCTCCGAACGTTCGTCCATCATTAACGAGGTACCGAATCACACTGGCAAGATCTTGTCATAATCTCCAATAAAAGGTTGACAGGGATAAATTAAAACGGCAAATGGAACACCTAGATCGGACCATAGATTTGCTTGTACAACTATTTAGCCGCTGGCCTGTCAACTAGCTCGAGGCATACCACATGACGGTTGGGAGAGCGCATCATTATGCAGCAAAACTGAGGGGTTCGAGGTAGGAAAGACACGAGACTGGCGTTCTTTGGTTGAAAATTCGAGACGGAACTATTCCAGTTATACTGAATGTTGTTTAACCCTAGTATAAGACACGTACATTTAAAATTTCAAACTCTTGATCATTCGTATCGATGATCAGGATCTATCCCAGAAACATTATTGGAGTAGAAGTTCAGCAGGCACTCGAGCTCCTGTATGGCTGAATAGCCAGATCCATACTGGGATCAAAACTCTGCAAAACAACCGACCAGTAAGCGCCTTCCGTAATCGAACGCCGGTCTAGAACAACAATGGTTAGCTGCAAGCGCACTTGGAGGGGAGACTCTTTTTACACTTAATGCTTTTGACATGCTTTGGGAGGTTGTTCAATGCTTCGACTGCGCTGAGGTCAATGTCTTGAGCGTGTCGGGGAAATTCTTGGCAAGTTGGCCTGTATTCTTCTTTTCATGCTCATCCGCGAGCTTGGTGATTTCTTGCAGGTTCTCCTCAGTAAGGCCGTTGGAGTATGCTGGGGGTGCAAATCCAGGCAAGGCTTTGGCATAGTAAGCAGGAGGTGAATCGGTAGCAGACATGGTTGGATCGGTATCTGTGTGTTAGGATGCAGATAACGGGAACGTGGTGTACTGTGTGTCTGATTGAGAAGTCATATGTAGAGCGATCCTATCTCCTACACACGATTCAGGTCCCCAGTCTACACTTGCTTCTGTTACATTTGATAAGGACGAAACTGGGTCAGCACGTGGCATGGAAGCTGATTGAAGCTCGGACGTCAAAACGCCAAATGCCAAGTATGAAGTGTCTAGAAGCGGACATAACGGAACAGCCAACTATGGAGTTTCAGGAGCGCCCGTCCATGTCACCGACCCTCTTTGATCCGGAGCACTCCCTGACACGCATAGGCTCCAATAGAATTTAGCTACTTTAAGCTGCGGCTCTGCGTGGGTCACTTGACAGGTCTAGGTCTGGAGGTGGGGTATTAAGCGATCCATTACTTCATCATTCTGATAAGGTGCCTCAACGAGCGATTGCTGTCAGAAGCAACTTCTCGCAAGTCCATCAACCTGATTCGTACTGCTGACTTGAAGGAGCTTCGACCATGCTGATGGAAAGACATTGGAATGATGATCGTGGTCATCCAGTGTACGTGAGATGTCCGAACCTCGTAAAGTGCTCAATAACCGTAATATGTGGTTGCTTTTTATACGTATATCGTGTTCTGGGTCTGGCTCAGGATATTTAACGCTCCTGCAGCGCGCTGACCAAGCGCTGACCTCGTTCTCGAACCTTTCGAAGTAGATCATGAACCTACCGGAACAACAGACTCTTCAGAGTCGACTGATGTGGGATTCGAAGTTGATCTATGGAAGCTGGTGGGTCAAAATGTATCTTGATAAATATCGGACGTGAACTTTGTCCGTTTTGCCCAGATTTTCGTTGCCTAATGTGCAGCGTCTTGTTTATCGCAGGAACTTGAACTTTGAAGGAATTCCCAATTGGGAAGGAACTTGAAGCTGGGGTCCTGGCACCAAGCAGAACCAATTTCAGCCAAACAATCGGAAATTGCCTAATCTGTCCGGGCTCCTAAATCTTGGCAAACGGGTGCCTCATCAAGCTTTCAAGATCTGCCAAGCGGTGCCTGTACATTATTCATCCTGTCAAACGCCCATGCTGATGGAGGAGTATCTCGAACGGCTCGGGGCGAACATTCGGTTTATAAAGCCCTGAAACGCATAGCTTGAAGCTATCGACGACCAGCCTGATACGATGACCTTCGATACCCCCACTGACGCAAACGAGCCAAAGACAATCCCTATCGCAATCAGACCCTCAACCGAAGGTCAAGATTACGATGTAGATGCTGCGCGACACACCTTTCATTACCTTTGCCATTCTCAAGGCTCTCTCAACGAGTTTCATGAGGTCACAGACCATATTTTGTACCTCAAGGAAACGTTCGAAGAGGTCCACACCAAGTTGAAGCTATTGGACGAAAAGAAGTTCACATCGTACAAGAAGCCTAATCGCCCCATCTTCGCGCCGTCCTGGGAGCCTATCTACCAGGTAAGCCAGTGTGTTAACTCCTGTTGCGATTGGAATGCTGATTTTTGGTTTGGGGCAGAGCTATCTCAACTTTTTGTCGTCGTTGAGGGAGTCAGCCACCACTGGCATGACGCAAGCACAGAGTTCGTCCAAGGTTCATGTATTTTCAAATTTCTGCTAATTAATAATCCCTTTAGATTACCTACACGTCGTGGTACCCATTATGCAGAACCCCAGCATTCCATTTTCCGATAAGATGCTGGAGCTCGAGTATTGTATCAAGGTGAGCAAGGCTCTTTCGTATCGATTCATTTCACGTATTGATGCTGTGAGACCCGCAGAATGCTGAAAAATCCCAGAACGTTTCCAATTCATTCCCGGATCAATTGAACGCTATCTATAAATCCATCGAAGAGGTGTCCCACCGTCTCTCGGAATTTGCCAGAGATGTCAATGAAGCCGTACGGAAGGAAGTCGAAGAGCGAAAGAAGGAAATAGAAAGGCTGAAGAAGAAAGTAAAAATGTACGTTATTCTCCTTTGACCGTTGCCTTCCACCATGCTTATAGATCTGCAGACTAGAGTCGCAGGTGAGTGGAGTGATGCTACGTATTCCATGTTGTGTAACATGTCACCAATGACGACGATCCTTAGTGTCAGGATCTCTTGCCTCATCTCGGAGTCGCAGAAATCCTGGCTTCGTTGGGACTGGGTGGAATTGCGTTCCAGCTCGCTGGAGGCGCCAAGGTAATCAGTTTGGCTGTGATGCTTTCGAAGGGTGGGGTCATGTGTGGCGGGTCATTTGCTGCCAGCGCTGCCGCAGTAGCAGCACCAGCTACCATTGTGGTCACCGCAGTAAGTTTCTCCTGACCTTCGCTTCCTGTTCATTTCATAATGTTTTCAGGCTTTGGCTGGGATCTCTGTTTTCCAGATTCTGAAGGCGACGAGCGCGCTATCCAAAATGTTTAGTATGTGTTCCTCCTACCAACATTGAGATTAATGCTGAACCTTTGCTAGCCGTTCAAAACCAAATACACCACCAGAGATCGCTTATGAATGTATACCTCGCCGAACAGGCTCAGGCAAACGCAACCGACCAAAGCGTTATCTTGAGCTTGGGTCAGATGGCCGATCTCATTCCTCGTATCCTCGGCATTCTGAGCACATCTACTATTGTGAGTTTTCCTTATTCGTTTAATGTTCTTTTCGCATGAATTCTTGATGTAGGTTATGAAAGATGCAAAGGACCTTCTCGAGTTTATGAAGCCCTTGGAAAGCGACCCTGAGAAACTGGGCGATGTAGGTTTCATTACTTTTTAATTGTTCGGCTTTTCTTATCTGACGCGTTATTATAGATTCTCAAGGAGAGAATCCCGTTCATAACGATGACATACACCATTCTGTATGAGATGTTGAGAATCCTCTCCGTCAAGATTACACCGCGTCAGGCAATGCACGGCGGCGGCACCACTGTCGGAAATCGAAGGCCACATTCTGGTCCCAAACTGTTAGTCTGTCTCTTCGTATTACATGCACTAGTTGTCTAACCCGGTCGTCATTAATAGTGGTCCTCATCCCAGTGGCAAGCCAGGTAAGGAGGACGATCCTTGCTACGGCAGGGAACCAGGAGACGACGAGAACGATGATTTCGACAAAAAGCTTCCAAAGGAACTCCCTGAAGACAAGGTCGATAACATGGAGCTTCTTAAGCGCGCGATGGAGCTTTTCGTTGACATGGTGCGCCACTGTATCCGTGAAGTTGAACAGGACCAGCAGAACGGCCTCAATGTGGATCCTGTTCTTATCGCGTGGGCCGCTACGCTGCGCAATTTGTTTAATGCATTCACTGGACAGGGGGCTGTCGTCAACCGCACGCTTATGGAGATTCTTCAGTTTGTGAACGGTGTGCGGATAGCCACTCGGACAGCGTTCAACGCTTTGCCATATGATCCACTCGTTTCGATCATGTGGTATAATGTAGAGGATCTGATAGATATGTTTTTCAATTTATTCCCAGTTAAGGAGTACTAGGATTATGGAAATACTACAACCAACGCGCAACTGTAGCTAGTAATATTATGTATGTTCCGTACTTTGCTCAACCAAGTTTCAACGGACCCAAATAAATTGCTATTAGCTATACAACAAGGTGGGGCAAAAGGTAGCCCACAACGGAAAATGGCGGTGTAAAGTTTAGTCCAACTTTAATACTATGCTCAAACCAAACTGGGCTGGTAAATCCTAAAGCTGCCAATACCCATCCATAGAGAAGTACCTTGGAAATGCCGTTATGTTTCTTGCTTATAAGAAGCCTATTAGAAACGCCAACGACGGCATCTTCGAATGTTATAACGAGCGCTTGAGATAAAAAGAATAGCATGTTCGCCTTGAAACCCAAGGTATTCTTCGTCATAAGCCAGTCGGCGGAGGCGTGTATGAGCCCAGATACGATAAACGCCATGTAAAGTTGGATATAGGACGACATAAACGATCCTTTGGGGTATCGAAGGCAGTCATTGGCAATGAATTTTCCTATTGTTGTTAGCGGCTAACATAATGGAGTGTGCAAAACATGCGGTCAGCAGAGCTGCAAGTTAGATAGTGCTTAAACAAGGAAAGCTTACTCGACGAAGTGATTGATGCCAGGTTGTTCTAGACGATGAACTGATTAGCCTCTTCTCGACAGTCGACAAAAAAAGAGAAAAAAATACCCCCAAAATTTCCGGAGAGATACTGCCGTCGAAAGAGGCTTATTCCATGAAGGCCAGTCATTCACAGATGAAACACCCAGAATGACGAAGATTGCCGATAAAGCACAGTGTCCGAATTGCATATGACAATATATCATTGTCCAGTAAACCATCACGTTCCAAATCTGCCATCCAAATCCGTGCGTCCCAAATGGCACCTCCCCACTAAGGATCGGATTCCGTTTCGCATAAATGTTCAACACATCGAGCGCAACGTAGAAAAATGAGGCCCATGTGACCCGCGATACAACAAACTTTGGCCTTGAGAGCGCAGAATAGGCAAGATGGGGTACTTCGAAGTTCCAATTTGCACCGCGGGAGTTGAAGATCAGGTTAATCGCCCATGATAGTCTGGAGAACAATGATTGCTTGAAAATTGGAACTGATGGATTGGCGTCTTTCCGTCGTAGTACCAGTTGCGGCTCGTTGACGATCAGAAAGTCGAAAGCTTGACATATGTAAATGGAAGCAGTGAACCCCATCTGATATAGAATCTCCGGCTTCTGTGTGCCAGTGTCCACGAACGGTGTTAAAAGAATGCAAAGGTAAAGGCATGTCATCGGAATAAACCAAAATCCACGATAAGGTGACGGCTTCATTGCAATGCCAGTTATCAACGTGGCCCACATGAGCAGAACTTGTACAGGTGTAGACTGTGGAAGAAGTCCCATGCTTGGAAGTTGTGGTTGGGGGTTAAATTGGAAAGGTGAAACGTTTTGTTACATATTAATCTCTCTTTATATGTTTGCTCCTCCGACGGACAAGGAGCTTGTCTAAGGCAACCGACTTAGGGATTAAGCAGCAAAAGACCCTGACAGATTGAGGTAAGTAAAGCCGCCGACAAACTTGAAACACCGGAGGTGTCAAAACTGCGTAAGGACCCTCCGTCGGCGCTGAATGCTTTGCCACATGATGTCCTCCGAGAACTTACAAGTTCGATCTTATGGTAGGAATGTCTATGCAGCCTTTCAAGTTGTCGCATCACAACTATAGAAACCATACCACGTATTCAGGTTTAATATTGTTTAACAGTGAAAGCGCCCACTGCAAAGGCCCAAAAAGAATTGTGTAACTATTAGCTATATGACAAGGTGGGTACTAGGTAGCCTACAACAGAAACGGGCGGTGCAAAGTTTAATCCAACTTTAATCATATGCTGGAACCAAACGGGGCTGGTAAATCCCAAACACACTATTACCCATACGTAGAGCAACACCTTTGGGAACTTGTTGGCCTTCATACCAAGCCGGTTGGCAAAACCCACAACAGCGTCTTCGAATGATATAACAAGGGCTTGCGACGAATAGAATAGCAAGTTTCCCTTGAAACTGGAGAGATTTTTCATCAAGATCCAGTCAGCAGATGCGTGAATGAGTCCGGACATTATGAATGCCACGTAAAGTTGGATGTAAGACGACACGAATGACCCCTTAGGGTACCGAAGCTTGTCGTTGGCAATGAATTTGCCCATTGTTGCTAACGGCTGTCGTAGAGGGTTCAATAAATGGGATCAGTAGAGTTCCAGGAGTGATACAGTAGAAGGAAGAGAAAGGCTTACTCGACGAAGTGCTTGATGCCAGGTCGTCCTAGAGGACATGGACCAGGAGTTGATTAGCTCTTCATCGACTGTTTATAACGAGAGAAACCTACCCCCAGAATTTACGAATAGATACGGCCGTCGATGGATGCCCGTGCCACGAGGGCCAGTCATTCACGGACGAGACACCCAACATGACAGTGATTGACGATAAAACGCAATGCGCAAATTGCATATAGCAATACACCGTTGTCCAATAAACCATCACATTCCACGTCTGCCATCCAAACCCGTATGTCCCGAACGGTACTTCGCCACTCAGTATCGGATTCCGTTTCGCGTAAATGTTCAGCACATCAAGCGCAACGAGAAAGAATGCGGCCCATTTTGCCCTCGATACAACAAATGCCGGCCTTGGGAGGGTGGAATGGGCAAGATTGGGTGCTTCGAAATTCCAATTTGCCCCACGGGAGTTAATGTAGAGGTTTGTCGCCCACAATAATCTCGAGAATAGGGATTGCTTGGAAATATGAACTTTTGGATCGGCGTCTTTTCGTCGTAATACAAGCTGCGGCTCGTTGACTATCATAAAGTCAAAGGCTTGACCCATTTGAATGGAAGCAGAAAGTCCCATCTGATATATCATCTCGGGATCCTGGGTGTCCGCTGAGGGTGCAAAAAGGGTGTAGAGGTAAAACAATGTCATCAGAAGAAACAAAAGTCCACGGTACGGTGATGGCTTCATTGCGATGCCAGTCGTTAATGTGACCAGCATGAGCAGAACTCGTGATAAGGTTGATTGGGGAAGTATTCCCATGCTTGAAAGTGTCGTTGCTGTTGAGGGTGAAATGTGGGGTTATGAAGGTCTGAAAATGTCGTTTTAAATGCATTCTCTGCTCCGACAGGCAAGGAAGTGTTTGGGTGCCGGAACAACAGACTCACAAATCCAGTGAAATTTCCTGTGCCTTTCCCACCGCTTGATGTCTTCCTTCATACGCATCAAAATTCACACGATAATCATCGCGCAAGCTTGAAAATAAGAATAATTTCGGTGCAAGACACTGGGTACTGGATACTTTGAGAGTCAACGAGGAGCATGCACTAAATTCCAATAGCCTTCTGGACACTGCCTCTTCTGACACTAGGGAGTGTAACGCGGAAGACCAAAAACTGGTTGTCGACGTCAAGTCCCGCATTGAACGGCACTCCGAGTGATACACCATGCGTGCTAATGAAATCGTTGTCCGACTGGATAAGTAAATGAGACGGCCGTTCAGCATCAAGGCATCATGTCAGAGTTGAATGTAACATACCGCAGTGAACAAGAAATAGTCATCCGGGAACGCCGGATCGTTGACCGGTGCGAGAGCGAGAGATTCCCATTTAGCGTCAATTAAGGTGATGTCGTTGGGACTGCCTAATGAACAGAAAACGTCAATTGGTGGCGATTCAATGATGAATGTTGCCACAAGACACAAACCGTCATGTAAACCAAATCGAGCGAGCTGCGTCGAATCTACAAAATTTACGAAAGAGACGTATGTCGCGGCAGTAACCTTTTTATTGAGTTTGCCATCGGGAGACACAGCGCTCGATGCCCCATCGAACATTCCCACGATATTGGTGGCGTTGGCGATGGAGAACAGATCTGCTTGTCTTTACGAAATGAAATTAGTGATCATGGGTAGCTGGACGGTAACGAATCTTACTTATATTTAGAGTTGTTGTCATCGCCTCCACGCCCGTCACCGTCTCGTGAGAGTGCAAAGAAGACACCTGGGCTGACAAAGTGAATTTCACTGCATGCCTCGGTATTTCCTTTGCTACTCAGAGGTAAAGGGACGACCCATTCACCCACGAGTGGTGGGGATACCCCTGGATTGGAGATATCGAACGCGAAAAGACGGGTAAACCTTGAAGTCGATTTGTCATCTCCACCGTCTTGTATAGTGGCCGACTGCAACATGGCATAAAGTGTACTGGTGTCGGGGTCAACAGTCAGTCCTTCGAAGCCTAAGCAAGTGGAGCATCGTTAGGGTATTCCGATCCTCACGAATTATTCGATATCAGCCATACCTTGATTAGCTGCGCGTCCTGTATCAGGATCATCCTCGGAAGTGAAATCCAAGCTCCCCGAAACACGTGGGAGAATGGCACTGGGTGGTTGGATTGTCTCGAGCAAGTTGCCAGATGGGTCGAATTTATAAATATACGGGCCATACTCATCGCTGATCCAATACCTATGAAAAAATGGAATCAACATATGGCATAAAGATAACACGAGATATACAACGACGCACGTTCCATCAGCGTTCATAACTATACCTTCGATGTCGAGAGTAAGATGTGGTTCCTTTGTTGATGCGATGGGCATTTGGGGGTCAGCACTGAGGACTGCAGGGAACCCGCTCTGGGCTGGCCTGATGGAAGTGGGGTCCAACCCGCTCGTCTGCGTGTGGCTTCGCTCGAACTCCAAAGTTGTGTTCAAGTATGTTAATTTCAACGTAAGCTGAGCATTTGCGAAACTCAACGGTGTTGAGCTGGTGTAAGGCGACAGTGAGAACTGTATCTCATGGCGACGAGATTGATAATCGACCGTCCCATCACTGGTAAATTTAGGAGATGGCGATTTAGAAACGTTGGTGATCAGTAAATGTATACTTATCAGTGATAAAAAGGCATTCACACGTTGAAGCCACGGTCGGGGTGGACGACAAGGATTCCAGAATAGGTTCCATCCGTGTTCGATGTCCATGTTCCAGGCTTGAATGCAATGGCACTCCCTATTCCACCGATTGTATCCCCAGTCGACTCGAGAAAATCTGAGGGAATGAGCCCAAACCCTACTAAGCCCTTGAATGTTATTAGTCCATATACTGAGGCTTCGTCCAGTTCGAGGTAAATACATACCTTATTCACGTAGGTAACGCCTCCCAGATTTACAGAGACGGTTGCAGCGCTGGCCTGTGGCGAAATAGTACCTGATGGTGCTGCAAGAGTTAGACACTCTAAAGCACTGAGGGTCCACAATAGAAGAGAGCTATAGCGTTGACCGTGAAATGCCATAACTGAGATTCAGAAAGATCCAGGGTGGCTCGACTATTGCCTCATCTCATGAACCTCGATTCTTATACACTGGAAAAAAAGGATCTCAAGTGACAACAGGACTTTCTACAAACGTGTGTGCCCGAGATGTAAATATAATCTGTTCTAGGGCAAGAAGTAAACAGAAAGCCAACTGGTATACTGTTCCCACTTACCGAGTGACAGAGAAGATTGTATATTTAAACTTCACGGGAGTCAAGCACATGGTTCAGCACTTTAAGAGGCATTAACGTGTTCTGCCAGAACTCAAGAGTGATTGGGCAGAGTAAATGCCAAAGGGCGCTTGGATACCAGATTTAGTTCAGGTTCAAGTTGAACGTTCAAGGGAATTCTTCAGCGCAAGTCGAAATGTGGACAGCCATGCACGACGGACAAAAAATAGGAGACTATTGGTCCAAAATAGCCAAATACGAGCACAGGAGCGAATGCAGGACATGCAAGACGACAGAAACATTAGAACACATACTAACAGAGTGCCGATCATCAGGTCAAGAAACCGCATGGAAACTAGCAGAAGAAATGATGAACAAAAAACAGATGGGATGGAAAAGACCGGACCTAGGAACTATGCTAGGACAAGGCTACATAGGTGCCAACCAAAAAACAACCAAAAAAACAAAAGGACTAAGGAGACTGAAAACTATAATAACCACGGAAACGATGCACCTTATATGGAGAATAAGATGTGAATGGAAAATTGGAAGAAACGAAGAAGAGGACAAAAAGCACTCAGAGAGAGAAATAGCAAATAAATGGCTAGCGGCAATTAACACAAGACTCAAAATAGACTGTCTATTAACAAACAGAAAGAAATACGGAAACAAAGCACTAAATAGAGACACAGTAAAAGAAACATGGAAACAACTACTAGAAAACGAAAACAACCTAGGCGAGGACTGGGCGAAATGGGGGGTTTTAGTGGGTATTGTGCCAGT
>NHTK01000266.1:2415-72297 GCA_002938355.1 Panaeolus cyanescens
CAGCCCCTATCATGCCATCAGAACCCTTCCTCCTCATCAATTTCGCTTTTTTGGCCTCTATATCTCAGCTCCTCCTGCACCAATTTTCATGAAACTGTGTATGAACATGTATATAAATTATTCAAACCCATTTCCTGAATTATGAATGATTTGGACCACTCTGAGTAGTAGTATTAATNTATTCTCGCTTGCCAACCGCGGAACGAAAGAGGGTGGAAACGCTTTATATGTAGCGCTGCTAATACGTTCCTTTATACCCAACTTCCTTCGCAACACATCGTTGAGATCCGTTTGCACTCTGCGGAATGCTTACCATCCCTGTATTGACTGGAATAGTACTTGGCGCAGTGACTGTCATTGCCATTATCGCTCTTATCTACTATCACACCTGCGGTTCACCGCGACAGTGGGAAGGCCATCCCGACAGGATATCTTCAAAAACCACCCCGCATACCCCTCCTACTATGTCCCAGGCCGCAAATAGCACCAACGTCACGCCATTCATGCTACGGGAGCGCCAAGACGATCAAAGGCAAGGAGAGCGTGGTGCCCGCCCGGGCATGCCTCTCCCTTCCCTGCAGACAAATGCCAAAGTATTTCACGGAATTGAGAGAGTGGTTGAGCAGGAACACAGAAGGTCACATCCAGAAGATTGGGTTTAACAGCGGAATGACTGGTAAGACCGTTTTCTTTGCCTCTTATTTTGGTCTACTCTGCTCACTTCCAATCATGTGGTTCTAGTGAGTCCCATGATGATAAGAACGCATGAGCACAGCGGAAAGAGCGTCAATTCTCTTATGGCATCACAGTAATTATTTAATTTTACAATATGATAGTGGACGTTATGCTTTATGCAACTTGAACGAAGTTTTGGCCATGGGTTTTTCCGCTTTGAATTAGAATTCTTCCATAATGAAGTGATTCTATAAATCCTCATTCTTTTTTATACATCTTAAACGGTTATGATATCAGAAGATATAGAACACAAGGACAACGTTTTAATTTTAGGCATAGGAAAATGTCTCGAGTCAATAGTGTTCTCGAAATGGTGAGTCTTATTAATACTGTACATGCTCAGTTATGGCACCTCCCCAAGCCGATTGATATTCAGGGGGTAGAAGGGAATCCCCGTCATCGTGTTCTTGAATCAGGGCTGGTGAAGAATGTCCATGTTCGCTTCTTTCTACGACTTCTATTAAATGTTCTGCAGCTGCGGGAATTCGGCGTTCCTGCTGGTCTGGAAGAACGCCTCTTAGTAAGGGAAGCACCAATGATGGAAGGGGGACAAGATCTGTGTGAGCGCCGTCGTCTCTTCCTAAGCCAGTTCCTTCAAGCTCGTGTGGAACTAGTAACGTCGACATCCAGGGTGTCACTCCATTCGTAGTTGTTTGCTCTAGCGGCTGTATGACATCCGTTTCACCTGTGGTGTCAGCGGGTGTAGGCGCCCGTGATGCTGCTGCGACGCTATTAAGGGAGAAACGTCGTGAAACAAAAGGTGGGGATGTGGCTTCCGTGGGTGCTGCACTGGTATGACCGACAAAAGGATCCGGAATTTGTGCCGAGTTTTTGCGGCGATGTCGCATCATGCTCCATAATGTAACATGAGGGAAGCAAAGCTGAAAAAGGAACGTTAGGATATAACCCCCAACGATGACTGCAACAATAATGGGGCCGATGCTCAACATGACTCTGACACGGTGATTCAGTAGTTGAGAATGAGATTTAAGGGAAAGTTCCGGAAGGCACTGAGGTTTAATATGAAACTGTGCGTTCTTGGGAGTCAAACAACAGGATTCTTGTTGCTTTGCGCATGCGCTCCAATCATTTCTGAATTTAACCATACTTTGCTATCATTGTCATTGATAAATCAAGAACCATTCATCCAGGAATCACCCCTAGCTGATATTTTCAGTGGATTGGAATCCGTCGCATTTCATGTTTCGTACGCGTATCGATACACATCAAGCTTCTTCTGGGAATGTTTGAGTTGTCAACATTGGTTTATTATAAGTACAAGATACGGTTAGTGATCGCGTCACAGTCCTGCTTGCTAGAGAATGCTGCAAGGCTAACGGACTTGTGTTATATATTATCGGCTGGCAGTAAATAGAGCAACTTTTGTTTTGAAAAGGATTCTGTTATATGAGGATCATCAACACGGGAGGACATGATACGCTGGACGAGCTCGAGAACATATCGTGTGAGATCTAACCTGTAATTATTACAAGACCAGATGGGTCGCATCTTGAAATACGGAAGCACGCAATCCTTCTTCTCTAAGCATAAAAATAGTCTCATTCTTGATTTGTATGATATACCGATCACATATGCATCTCACGACTTGATTGTTATAGCCATCACAGCGATTCAAATTGTCGCATTGTGGTCAGGCTCTGTGACTATTTTCTCGTCTTTCCCTCAACCTTGCAGGACCTCAGGCTTCATTCTACTGTAACTCATCCTTGTCTCTCACACACACAGTCCAAAATCGGTTTTCACGGTTTCTATTCCCACTCCACAGCCCATCAAATTGGTAATGGGCCGACACACGTAGGTTATCCGACGGGTAGATCGAGGTCAAATATCTGAAATACCGTCAAAAGCACTGGGCTTGGTGCGTGCGCTTGATAACTCAGGTACTAAAGACATGGCACTGGCAGATTCAAAGGCTGAGAATGCACGCACATGTACGTGTACGTATGTACTATTCATTCATCGTGCTTTTAATGACGGGCTATTCTTAGACGCTGACCAACGGGAGTCGCTATTTTTATCTCGTTGGCCCTTGGGTGATCTATTTATAGGTTTGCACCATGCATCATGACGCTTTGAAGGGTGAAAGATACGTCGACCTTTATTAAAGACCGGCTGCATTATCTACGGCCCGGAGCCTGAGGCTCGCTTCACTGACGCTTGAGCAAAGCTTGAAGCTTGAGGTACCAACGTTGCAGCTTGAAGAAACGTTAACTGTGACAAGGCTATCGAATGAGTCGCAAGAGCAAGGCATTGCATCACCTTTGAACAGCTTCGAAGCAAAATCCTCGGTTTTCAACCGTAAATCTCAAACCAGTGTACACTATCATACATCTAGTAATTATAATTAATAATGAGATTTGCCTTCCATACCGTTAAGTTGCCAATAAAACGTCGGTATTACCGCTGATTGAATTATAAGGTCGCATAGTAAGCGTGCAGATCAGATTCGAAACGATATCGATGTTGTTTAATCATAATTTCTCGTCTCGAAGCACGATCGAACCCTACCACGTTGTCACTCTCGATTGAGTGTAACACTTCCAAGTTGAGCACGGAGGCTATTAGTACCTCCAACGTTCGAAGCACAGTGATACATACCAGGATAGCAGGATACTACTGCACCACTCAGAGGCAACCGCTCACCTTCGTCATTTTCATATACCTATCATATGCATCCACAAACGGGCGTCCCCTGTACTTATCTTCGCTCCCAGGTTTCTCCGAGCCACACCGAACGCTCCATTCTCTGCTAAATATGCTATCTCTTCTCCAATCCTCGAGGCTTAAACGAAGTGAAGGACGTGAGGGTGACCGTAGCCACAGAGTTCCTTCCGAGTCCAAAGCCGGTCTTTTACTCGATGATTGCCTTAGACTTGTAATATTTGGGCTTTCTGGCTATGACTGCTTATTAGCGTTATAAGTTATGCTTTGCGTGAAGCTTGCGTCGTGAAACGGAGCCTCGAGTCTCTCTTCGAGCGAATTGAATAAAAGCAATCGAAATGACTGGGTTTCGGGGGACTTTCGAATTTCGAAATTATATTTGATGCATTATGCAGAGATTACGCCGATTATCGGAGAAGATGTTTGTCTTTTGTTGAATTAGTTCGTATCGCGGTACTCAGACTAAGAGTGATAAGCCTCTCATGTTAGAGCCCAGCGCTATTCGTTATACGTTCGTCCATTTCGTAGCGATAGCCATCAAACGGCTCTTCTCTCGACGTCCATGACCAGTACTAGCTAGGCTGAAACACCCTTTTAATATTATGAAGCATGCGGTGCAGGTCCGGAGGGGCAATGCACTCTAGCTAATCATTATCATCGGATCAAACATTAATATTAAGCAGATGACCTCGGGTCGGACACCCACCCTGCCGACAAGCGTCTGACGCTCTGAATTACAGAGTGCTTCGAAATAACGCGTGACAGCAACCGACGTGTATCACGTATCAACACTGAGCTCTAATGCTTATCTCGAATGCACTAAATGGGCGCGTGTCGGTTGGAGGGCGTTGGGAGGACGTTTCGATGACATTTTACCGTCGTTCAGAATTTAATATTCTAGAATTCGGCTCTGTTAGACTGGTTAGTGAGAAATAACATTCTTCTAACCCAGCACCAGTTGATAGGCGACAGAGGGAGGTGCTGTAGTTTCTTCACGAGGTATGCATGGCTGTGAACTGGAAGACCCGTCAAATTATGCTCAAAGGTGACCATGTTGGGAAAACAAATTAAAATCAGCGCCACCTTTCGATTGTTCTTCTGCCTTCCCAATCCGCTCTAGCGTCTATGAAGAGTTTCGAATGAGATAAAAATCAAGGTCCGTAGTTGGTCCGTAGTATCGTTGACATGGCATTCTGGATGCCCTGAACGGTGCCGAACAGGATCATCAATTTTCTCGTTGTGCCCTGACTTTTATTTGTCATTCCTCTCACCCCTCAAGACCTCGAAATCTTCACGTGGATGCAGGTGGATGCGTCATGCGAAAAGACCGCGGCTCAAGTGCCGTGGTCTTTGAATATTCAAGACCCGACTATGCGAGGCAAGTTTCGAAAATGAAAGGATCGAGCTTCGAGAATAATTTTCTCATGGGGACCCAAGTAAAGTAAGATAATTATATAACAAGCCCACTCTATGTGCGAGAAGAACACAATATGAAATAGGGGTCGAGTACCGGCGGCTTTAACTGGCAACACGAGCCCACAAATTTCTCCTTCAAAGTCAATTGGTGTCTGCAATGGAGACTGTATAGTGGCAGTGCTATCTGGGTTTTGGGCGAAGTGATGAGCACTCACTTACTGGTAAATTGAATCGATCCCCATTGAAAAGCTGAATGTCAGCTTTCTGAACGGGTTCATCAGCATCACATTTGAAAATTTAACGTTTCAGCATATATGGAAAGTGATCCCCCAGGAAAGGAAGCAATTGAGATTTATTTTGTCCGCCAAAATTCAGCAGTTGTCAGATGGGCGTGAGGGTCTTGGGCAAGTGTTAAGTTGCCGTAAGTCGTCAGTGTGATCGAATGAAGCAAAAGGTGGGGATGAACTTGGCTTTGAGGAGCCAAGTTCGACAATCATCAGAGTTACTGACGATTGAGGTAATAAATGCCTGTAAAAGACACGACCAAGAGCCACCAAGAACGTTGGGGACGAGGAGCAAGGCTTGGTGAGGTGATGATAAGTCTTGGAATGGACCCCGGACACCTACGCAGAATGAAACACAGAACGGCACACGGCACCCGAAGCCCATCAGTAAGGTACATGAGGCACGTAATGACTGCCCTGCATTGCCTGGTTAGCGTGAATAATACGACGCGCTTTTACAAGCCGTTTCTTTGACTAAATACGAGAAATTTGAGGTAGCTCGAAGGAAAATAAGTTAGCTTTGGTGCGCGAGTTGTATTTTAAATGAAGACGTCGTGCTGCGTAGGCCGAGACTCTTGGAGCCCGTTGCATCAAAGAAATGAGCTTGGCGAGGAGGTGAGGCAAAGGCTTGGTAGGGAGGAGCTTTCCATATTCGCACGTGCAACCCTGATTATGGCCGGTTTATTTATGTTCGCAGGGGCTGTTACCGATAGGCCAGCTATTATAAAAACATTTATCATCGCCACATCGGCACTCCATGCGATACACTTCTCCACCCGTTTCCCAACTATAATCACAAAATCCCTCATTCATCGACAGCCCGCCCTTTCTTGCTTGCGTCAATATCGCCGTTCGTCATTGAACCGTTAGCCAGGTATTGGTGAGACTCTCTGAGATGTCATCGTTTTGGCCGGTGAGTCTTGTTCTCAAAATATCTCTGTGGGGAAAAAATTCACTCAAATGTATTGGCAGTTTGAGGTTACAACTCCTCATATTATCTATGCATTACTCGGCGCATTTATTGTTCTGGTGAGGAGGAACCAAGTTTGTGACATGAGATGAAGGAGGGCTAATGATGTTGGCGGTAGTTTGGTATGTTTTCTCTCTTGCTGAGAGAAAGGGTGCGTCACTTTTGCCATTTGTACTCCGGTTATTCATGCTTATGAGTCTCTTTACTAGCTATACATCGGCGAGGCAATTTGGGCATTTGTATTTGGGATTATTATCGGTATGTCTTCGCCAAGCCCTTTCATCATTTCCGGGAAAGATGTCCTACAATGACAATATTCAGGACCATATTGCGCCAACGTATTCAACCCGCGGTCATGGGGAGGAGATGACGACGAATCCACCAATGTTATAACCCTCGAGTTTACGCGTGTCGTGCTAGCAATAGGAGTGTTCGCGATAGGAGTTGAGCTTCCGAAGGCGTACATGGCAAGACATTGGAAAAGTTTGTTCTTCCTGCTGGTGCCAGTTATGACATGGGTACGTGTTACGCACGTTCGGCGTTTAAACACTTGATCTATGTTGTTCAGAAGTCTAATCTTTGTGGCTATATTTAGGGGTGGTTTGTCTCCGCTGCGTTTATCTACGCCTTGATACCTGGCCTCAACTTCCTCTCGAGCCTCGCCGTCGCTGCATGTCTAACACCTACCGATCCTATTCTCGCAGCAGCCGTCGTTGGTGGTAAATGGGCTGACAAGCACGTTCCAAGTCACATTAGACATCTACTTGCAGCCGAGAGTGGATGTAACGATGGTGCCGCCTTCCCATTCCTCTTCCTTGCATTGTATCTCATGATCGATGCGCCCAATATCGGTACGGCGGTTAGAGACTGGTTCCTTTTGTTGTGGCTATGTGAGTGGAGCTATGTCATTTTCCCCTTCGAACGGCGGGCTGACCAACATTCCGTGCAGACCAAGTCCTTATGGGAGCTGTCATCGGCTGCGTACTTGGATTCGGCTTCAGGCATCTCATGAAATACTGCGAAAAGCACGATCTAATCGACAGACACTCCTACGTCGCGCAATACGTCTCACTGGCGATCCTCACCATTGGTGTTTGCACACTTCTTGGCTCAGACGACCTTTTGGCTGCGTTCTTTTGCGGAACGGCGTTCGCGTGGGATGGGTTCTTCAACAAACAGACGGAAGAGAGCGTGTTTAGTAGCGTTATTGACACGTTATTCAACGTAGCTGCGTTTATTTTTGTCGGGGCATGGATGCCTTTCAACAAGTTCCAAGACGAAGCGCTAACGCTGAGCGTGTGGCGGCTTGTGGTCATTGCCATCCTGGTTCTCGTCTGCCGCCGCCTTCCTATCATCATCGCGCTCTACAAATGGATACCCGACATCAAAACGTTCCGCGAGGCCATATTCAGCGGTCACTTTGGACCCATCGGTATTGGAGCTGTCTTCATCTCAACCCTCGCCATCGAAGTTTTGCACAACGCTCACAAAGAAGACGACGAACAGATCAAGATTTTGATGGAAACGATACAGCCTATCGTGGCGTTTATGGTGTTGACGTCTATCCTCGTTCATGGTCTATCCGTGCCATCATTCAGCTTGGGTCGGAGAGTGCACTCTGTGTCACGGACATGGTCGAGACGCGATACGCTTAGCGGCGCTCCTGATTGGACTAACCAAGCTCGGATCGTGCATCGCGGAGAGGACATTGTCATCAACAGGGACCAACCGGATCTTGAGCGCGGTCGTGTTGAATTCGAAAAGACGACGACGGAGCTTAGTGTACCGGAGACGGAGAACGAGAAGCGGCAGGATTCGGAGATGAGTGAAGATACCAGAGTCGAAGGTACTCCAGCGGTTGCTACACCTCATGTCCGTGATATCCGCAGAGAAGAGTCTCCTACGCTCGAAGAAACGACGTATGATGAATGGTTGGAGGGTAATAAACGGGTGATGGAACGTAGAGTGGGTCCTGGATCCGATGTAAGTGGTGATTTTTGTCAATGTAGTAGTAAGAATCCCCTAACCTTCGCTTTTTCTTAGCCCCAGGTTGAAGTATACGACGCGCCAGATGCATCTCCGGGATGGACTGGAGCCGTTCAGGACATGGGACGTAACGCTCTCCGCCGTATTTCAAGCATTGGAACGAATACCCGACAAGAAACCACACCACCTACACGGACAAGTTCTTCAGAAAAGATGAAGGCACCAGAACGACCACCACCTCCTACGTCTTCATCACACCCTGCTGTAGGTGACTCCGCAATCGCCACTGATGACGAAGAAGGTTGGGCATCAGAGGAAGGCGAAGACCGTATAGAGCCAGTGACAGCATCATCTTCATCACCTTCACGTCCTAGACCGTCTTCTCCGTCCAGTCCGGAGGCGTCTTCTCGTCGTAAAGGGTTCAAACACGCGAAACGAGCTGTTCATGCCGTCGGGAGCCATTGGGGGAAGCGGCGTAGTTCAGCTTCTGCACGTCGGCCGTCATTGAGTCAGGCTGAAGTTGAGGCTGCTGATGAGTCCAGAGGAAGAGAAGGACGACGACCGCAGGTCATTTCGACTGATTACTTTGGAAGTCCCAGGTCATTGCACGCGTCGTCTTCGTATACGCATGTTGGAAGGCCCACGACTGCTGGTTCATCATCCCAGGGGCAGTTTGTGAGAGGGTCACGGCCAGGGACTGCTGATAGCTCGTTGAGGCATCATCGAGTTGATAACATTCGGGCTATGCAAGCGACCAGAGAGAACTCGCCGTCACGGTCTGTGAGATTTGTTGAAAGGACGATCAGTAATGGGAGTGGAGGAAATTCTGGGACTGCTTCACCAAGACCGACGACAGCTGATTGATTGAGTTTACAACTCTCCTGACATCCTACCCCCAGCACACTGCACGCGAACCCCCGACATATCGTTGTTATATCCACACTGACGTTGAGCCTGCATTCCATGGACATTTCCCCTGCAAAAAATTATTGACATTCGTCATGTAACGCCCGTATATTCCCATCATTTGTTTGTGATATCTGTTCATGCCACTATTTTTTGTACGTGTTATTGAGAGAGATCTCTTATATTTAGAACCTTGCTTTCGGTGTTAATTGTTTAGATATCTCATTTTTAACGACATATACACTTACTATGTTTGTATACTCCTTCCTGACAGATTTTCTTATATTGACGAGGGCGTCTGTAAAAGTGCGATAAAATTGCAGTTTATTCATATCAAAATACAGCAGAGAACAATACCAATACCAATACAAAATTTATTTCGTTCCAGAGCTCATGCTACTTCCTCAGTTTCCACATTCCATCTTTCACGTCAACCAAGCCTTCCCTTTTCGCAGCTTCCATAAACAATGATAGCTGTTCAACGGATTGGTTATAGCCTGGGGCAAATCTCAACATAGCTTGAATACGATCGATAGGGAGTGTCCCCAGATTGGTGAGCATTCCTTCAATAAACTGCACACGAACAAGACAAGAAAGGAAACGGGGTGATAATCAGCGCTCCACCAAAATGATAAAATGTAAACAGAAGATGATAGCATACCTTCCAGTAAACCCTCATTTGTTCAGCTTGCTGCTGTTGGGCTGCTGACATTGGTGGATTATCTGGCACGACCTCAGCTATTGAGTATAACACGGTGTGAAAAGGAATCCATTCCAGGGTGCAAATAAAGTGATCAGCTGTCTATCAATAGACTCATACAGATAAGAAGACGTACCAAGCCTAGCTGTTCCTCTAGCTGCTGCAGCTCCCCCACTTTGCTCGGCATGTTCAAGAAGAATGAATGTATTCTCGGGGTCCTCTTTGATAACCCCATGGTCAATCCACGTCGCCAAGGCCTTGAGTGCAGCGCTTCTGTCTACTTTGCCCACAGCGGAAATGAGGTCGTCCAACAACCACGTATCTGTCGAGATGTCGTGTCAGTCATATGAGCTTGTACAGGGTGATCAAAGTGAAAAAGGGGACATAAACAGAAGAAAAAGCTTATTTCAATAAGCGAAGGGCATGGATGAAACGCATAGCCAGGCTGTCAGGGAATTAATCGACGTACCTTTTTCCGAGAATAGTTCAATGAACGCCGCTTCAAGGGGTGGGACATCCAATTCAAGGATTCTGTCCTCCAACTCGAGATGAAGGTTGACAGTCCCGAGATGAGGAATCCATTTAAGTTTTTTGTCGGGTTTGAAGACGTTGAATTCTTGGGAATATTCTTCTTGAAGTCTGTTGTTCATTGTACAATCAATATAAACTGCAATTAATTTTGGAGCGCAATAAAGGACATACTTCTGGAATTGCCCTGGCATGACCATGTCGCTTGTTTCCAAGGAAGGCCAGAAGTGTCGTGAAATGATGGTTGGATGGACAATAGACTATTTCGCAACACGGTGAGTAAGGCATTCAAAGGGTAACATTCAATCATCAATACCGATTTTTGTGATTGAACATGCCCATCTATACGCTTAGAGTCTGTCATATCTCTCAACATAACTTCACAGACTTGCAGGGCAGCTTCTCCAAATCGGATCTTCAGAATTTCAATATTTCGACGCTTACGATGGCAAATATCATGAGACGAGGTAATAGAAAAGATGGAAATGAAATGTAACGTTACCTCTTTCTCGACCTGTTCTGTATTATCCTTGGTGATGGCCAACAGTCGCTGAGCCAATAGAACTTGCAGCTCTTTGACAAAGAGGTCCTTAGAATCGTATATGCTGACGAGGGTGCTGAGCACATCGCTGGGTTTATTCGTCCTAAATTCTGTCGCGTGGCAAAAAGGTTTGCGTAAATACCAACACGAATGTACAGCAGGGTGAAAAGAGGCTTACCGGGTCCAGCATCAATAGGTTCAGGTTCCCAATTTGGATCCAAATAATCCTCCACTTCTGGTTGCTGGAAAGGCTGAATTGGCTCGCTTTCATCAATAATAGAGTCTCCGTTCTCGTCATCTCCGACTAGATTTGAAACAATACACCGAATGGTATCAGGGCGCTCCCTGCAATGTGTAAAAAGAAGGTTTAGCGATGTGAGCCCCAAAGTTGATATGGGATGATGAACCCAATTAATTCAATCATGAAGGTGAACATGAACGTAGATGAATGAAAGGCAAATTGTGGACACCGAGAAAAGCCGATAGAAAACTTCGCGTACCGTAGGTATCGTCGGATGGGATCCGCAACTTTAAATAACAGCACCCCAGGGGGGTCAATTATCCTCAGGCACTTAATGATTGAGACGTATTGTTGCAGGATGGTTTTGGTCATTGCCCCAGGGTGCAAGAGACGTTTCGCGTTTCTGGATTTGGCTCAAGATTCAAGACGAAGGATTGATGATAGTCAGGCGAAAGGCAACGTACGATTTCCGTAGGGACTTAACAAGATTTTCACGTTGGTCCACTCGTTGCAGGCAATCCTATGGAGGAAACAAATAGTTATTGGGGTTGTAAACAAAATAAAGCACCCCATGCGAACCTTTAGATCTTGCAACGCTCCTGCAGAGTCGGGATAATCGACGATGATGTCAAATATTTCCTTTGTCCTAATGGTGGCACGAATTCTTAAAGCAAAACTCGTTTCATCAGCAGAGAAACCGCACCTTAGATCACATAAAATTTTATTTATGTGAAAATCAAACCTCGAACCAACACCTTGTAGCATGCGCTGAGCATCCTGAGCTGATGACGGGCAAAGTTAGAGCCAGATTCAAAGCAGCAAGAAAGGTCGTGAACTTACGATCCTTAGCACCACGCGCGTACACTGATAGCATCCATGGGACCACCTCATCTGACATCCATTTCCTCAAAACCTCCAGCATAGGTTTTTCCCATTTCTGCGCACAGGTTTCTAAGACATGTTGCTCAATGTACTCATACCCAACACTGGCAATGACGGATTCGTATCTTTCCAACAGTGCTAGGGACTCCACGTTCTTCCAAAGCTCGTCTGTGCTGTCTTTTGTGAGGCAGAGATTCGTATCTGGAGGCGGACAGAGAAGAGTGGCGCAGAGGTTTTTAAAGCCAATGGAAAAGGTAGCGGGTAGTGCAGCAAACAAGTATGTTTGAAAGGTGAGGGTATACGTTGAGCGTATGACAAGGGCCAATCTGAGAGGCAAGAAGAAGCAATTAACTCTACACTTCAAGGCGGATGAATGGAAGAAACGTACTCAGAGGATGGTAGCCACGCCATGTACCACTCCATCATACGACTGATGAGATCCCAGATGTATTGGACGTCTTGTTCTGCCTGAAAATTCGTCCATCCTGCTGCTGAGCTGAAGCACATGCGACTCACCTCATATTTCGCTATATATTCATTGATTTCATTCTCAACCAAATAGAAGCTGCGTCGCAAGTCCTCTAAACCAGAACATCAATGGCCTGTGTGAGCATCATAAAAGTAGCGATACACACCAAGAAAGGTCTCCAGGAGGGCAGGTAAGCGCCGTGCTTGGCTTACAAAGTTAAAAGCTCGTTTAGCAACATTGATATCTAGCTCTATTCTTGCGACAGAATAAGAAGGCGATGCTCGACATCAGGATAAAGCTTTTCGTACCGTGGCCCTCTACCACCCTTGGTTGTCTAATATCCCAAGGCCTTAGAAATTTCACAGCGTATGCCCAAGCCTTGAAAAGATGCTCGTTTCAGTCCTTTATTCAGCACAGCTTTCGCCCAAAATCACGTCCCACCTCGCTGTAGTTCAACAATCCTGTTATCCCTGGCGCGTTGTTATTGAGTCGATTGAAAGATTCCTGCCACTTTGTTGCAACCTGTTGACGTAGAGCTTCTGTAGCCATTTTTTCCTGCGAGAGTATATATGTGGTTTGCTAGTTAATTGTGGTTTCCCAAAGAATCATGGCCAACGGGTTGAGTCTCAGATCTAGCACGACCGTCGCGACTGAGCTGTGGCCGTACAAACACAGTACCGTACATGTCAATGAACGGGCCTGTCACGTCACTTTCCTGAACGTGATCAGTTACGTGTGACAGAGCCGGTCCGCCTATTCCGACAGGCCCGAGTTCCTAATTAGTAGTAATGAGGACTCGAAAGAAACGAGTGGCTAAAGGTTGCCCTGAGATTGCCTAAAGGGGCCTCGTAATTGCCAGAATGTCACCAAGTGTAATACATTTTGATTTGTTTCGAACATTCCAATGCTGACTGATTGACCGTTACCATGTAGAAACTGAAGCAACGATCCGAACCTGGCACAATAGCACATAGCCCCTGCTTAGCCCTGTTCCCGAAGGACCTTAAACTTGTCCAATTCAATCTACTTTTCTCTTCCTTACTTCTCCCAGGATGGCACTTAGCTGGTAGTATAAAAATGATGCACTAAGTTTCTGGTTTCTTCATTTCGCAGGTCGAATCCTTTCCTCCTACTCTAATAAAACATAGCCCCCGTTGACGGAGGACCTTGTCAATTCAATGTACTTTTCTTCTCCTTACTTCTCCTGGGTTCTTGTCTACCTGACGATAGGCAGCTATATTACTGGCAAGTCTTTTTCATACGTTGGCTTTCTGCTAGGGCAATGTTAACGCCAGACTCATTGATGATTGCTCTGATAGGCGCCGCATCTACACCTGTACCGCTATCGATTGCAAACGACGCAAGCCTCCAGGGGGAGCAGCAATACATTGATATACTAAGGGCCACATTTCGTGGAGGTAAGTCTGCCTCAACACTTATATTTAGACTGTGCTTAGTTCTAATGTAAGGACATTCAAAGCCAATTTTCACTTGGGGAATCTGCAACGCATTCTTCGTCCAGTTCCTCGTGAGGCACCTGGCTCCATCACTAAAACTCGGCGTGACACCGTACTGCGCCATTCATTTGGCAACCTGGATGATATGAAACGAAGTTTACTATGCAAACGTATAGACAAGATGCTTCACTACACAACACGGCTTACAGTTGCAAAGGTTAGGGAAGACTACAAAGAAATGGAGGCCGAAACTCGCAACTCCCATGCATTGGCCTATTATGAGCCAGACGGTGATCATATAGTATTCACGGTATTCTTCTACAACCTCAATAAACGGTGTCGAGAACACGTGTTGATCCATGAGGCAGCGCATGCACTCTTCGGGGCATATGACTTTTTTAAAGAAGTTTATCTCAACCCAAATGACCCAAACAGTGGTTTTTACTACACTGGAGCGTATGAAGAGGATAAAGAATCCGACCCTTCCATTATAAGTGGGTGTAAGTGCCAATCATCTTTCCATCAAAACGTATTGATATTTGGCACTCACATCAACTTACATGTAGATGAGCACGAACAATTGAACGAGCTCATCGTACTGTCACAAGGCTTCACGCTGTTCAATGCCGAGTCGTATGCTCAGGCGGCTATTCGCGCGACGCTGATCATAGAGCACGGCATAGACCATCCTTCCGTCACGGGTCTTACATTTGAGGAGTGTGATCCGGATGCTGTCCGCTCTCGGTCTAGCTCGCCTGCGTCAGCCTCGTCCATTCATTCAAATGCTCATCACTTCGTGGTAGATGAGGAGATGCCGGGCGTTAGTCATGTGCATGCTGGATCTGAAGTCCACAAGTCCGGAATACTTCATAGGCCAAAAGGTAGCCGTGCTCGATTCAGAAGCTCTCGTTCTCGTTCTCGTTCCGGGACGCCTCACTCTGGCTCTCCCAATTACCCATCCGGAAATTGATAATGTTCACATCGTATACTAGGAGCCATATTTTGTTATTATGTCGGCGGTCTCCTGAGTTTTGAATTTCATTCAATGCTTAGTACTACCTATATTATTATTGATAGGTACTACATACCGACACCATAATGTGCTATGATTGAGTCTTCACCGCGCCAATGAATACTAAGTACCAATATAGTATTGTTACTAAGTACTAGAAAGGTGTGTTATATATATATCAACGTTAACAGGTAACATTTAACATTTTAACGTTCGAGAGGTCGAAGCTAGACTTCAAGCTTCAAGTTCGGTCTATAGCGACATGCCCATAAACTTAGCGTAGCGTAATATTCGCCCAATTGTGTAATGTACGCTGTACTTCCATTTTTGTAGTTTAAGCCGTTGCGCTCCGTCTTTCATTGACGGGCGCCTAATATGTACACGTGGCGAGCAATGCTTATTCTAGAGGATCCAGTTAGGATGCAAGAGATTGAATTATTAAGCTACCCCTTTTATCTTAAGCGTCGTCGTTTTTAGAACTGCCGTCCAGGTTTCTCCGGACGTTGCGATATTTTTCCGTTACATTTTCGCTCATCAATTCCACCTGGATCCATTATACAATGGTCCTGACCTACAGGATTGCGGTACTAATTTCTACAATAATTTTTGAATCGCCACAACTTGCGGTACTCCGCAAATGGCATGGTGAGGCCAGCCGTGCTCAAACTTGAGATAAGTAACCATGTATCACCGCGCTCAGCCGTGTTTTTGCACGGGCAAGCCCGCACGGCTACACGCGGCCATGCGGGCCTTTTGTTTTTGCCCTAGCTTGGGAGAGGGCGAATGAATCATTTGTGGTTCATGGAAGTACTCGGCCAACTCACTGGCAGGGGCTTTATGTGTTTGGCTCAATGTTGTCTACTTACCAACTTCCGGGATGACTCGGAAATAAGAAATGGTACTAGCTTGCAATTGTAACAGTCAACATATAAATAGGTGAAAATAGTGTCTTCATTTGCGCATTCGCTGGTCGAATCCCCAAGCCTGGTATTTTTTCGTCCTATTATCACCGTCTTTTCACGAGTGCCTGCCCGTGTCCGATCGATATCACAATGTACCATTGTCTCCACTACTTACCTCGGACGCTTGTCTACCTGGCAATTGGTGGCTTCATTACTGGCGAGTCTTAACCTATTGCTCACAATGAAAATAACGCAGACTCTGTAACTAATAGGTGTGGCGTCTACACCTCTACCACTGTCGATAGCAAACGACGCAAGCCTTCAGGGAGAACAGCAATACATCGAGACATTAAGGGTCACATTCCGTGGAGGTACGTCTGGTTCAAGTCCTATATACAGGCTATGTTTGGTTTTAATGCAATGATATTCAAAGCCAATGTTCACTTACAGAATCTTCAACGCATTCTTCGTCCAGTTCCTCTCGAGGCACCTGATTCCATCACTAAGGTCCAGCGTGATACAGTGTTGCAGCATTCCTTTGGCCGCCTAGATGACGTGCAACGAAGTTTTTTATGCAAACGTATCGACCAGATGCTTGCCAACACAGCTCAGCTTCTAATCAAAGAGGTTAGGCTAGACTACAAGAAGATGGGTTCCAAAACTCGCGATTCCCATGCCTTGGCCTACTATCGCCCAGCCCATAAGGATTTGGTATTTACGGCATACTTCTACGCCCTTCCTACTCAACGGTGTCGGGAACATGTGCTGATACATGAAGCAGCACATGCACTCTTTGGGGCGTATGACTTTTTTAAAGAGGTTTATCTCAACCCGAGTGACCCAGACAGCGAATTTTACTACATTGGAGCGTATGAAGACAGTGACACAGGATCCGACCCTTCGATCGTAAATGGTTGTAAGTGTCAATGAATTCGAACCTTAAGGTTCCGTCAAACATATGGAAAGTGGACACTCACGACAACTTACATGTATTCGATGAACACGAACAGCTAAATGAGCTCATCGAGTATTCAAAGGGCTTCACTCTTTTCAATGCAGAATCGTATGCCCAGGCGGCTATTCGCGCAACGCTGATCACAGAACACGGCCACACCCATCCTTCCGTCTCGGGTCTTACATTTGAGGAGTGTGATGCCCCTTCTCCGCCGAGCTCGCCCGTGTCAGACTCGTCACATTCAAGCGATCATATGTTCGTGTTAGATGAGGAGATGCCGGGCGTTAGCCATGACCATACAGGAACTCCACCTATGCGGTCCGAAGCACTTCATAGGCCAAAAGGTAGCCACGCTCGACGTGTTCGTGCTCGTGCTCGTTCACGATCACGATCACGATCCCAGACGCCTCGCACTGGCTCTCCAATCCATCGTCCGGAAAACCACCTGCAATTTAGTCTCTAGTATTAATTAGTGCCAGCGTTATATAATTCATATTTAAAGCCATGTCGATCCCTGGAACGCCTTCAGGGGTTGATATATAGTTGATATATCGCTTATGCAAGTCGTAGATTGCCTTCGACTCCTAATTTCGAATTGGATTTAATGGTTAGTGCTATGTACATACCATGACGCCCTATCATTGACCGTTCCGATGAAGACTATCATGTTATTTGTTGCTAGGTAAAATTGTGCGTCATATATCAAGGTTAGCGTTCGAGAGGTCGATGGGTGCGCCACAGGATTTCGAGTGCTTTTGCGTCGAGAATGTCATCATGACGGTGCGTGGTGTCTGTCGTTCGACGCCGATGGAAGCATTATACGAGTGTGCACCGTGTCAAATCTGCGTTGAAATTGTCAGGTGGTCGTCATCGATATATGTGACCCTCGAAATGCACTGAGCCCGAATGTGCTTTCGTTGGTGTTTTCACAGAGACTACTAGAACATGCGGCGTATGTGAACCCGACCATGCGTGGTTCTCTCAAATTTAAAGGGCGTGTAATTATCTTGGTACCGTGATTTTTTTTTCTGTCTGGTTAAATACCGAGAAAGACCGAGGTATGACGAGGTCCAGGTGGCGCCAAGACTGTAAACATTCCTCTGAGAAACGACAGCTTGCATAGGAGCTCGAGTATGTTGTGCATTATACGTGTCGTTGATGATAGCCATTAGAAAAAAGAGCTAAAGCGTTGAATGATATTGCAACTTGTCCCATCCTACGAAGCAGCCTTCAAGTATCTAGGAAGAAGTCAAGGAAGCAAGTAGAAGCCGTGATCGCCTGTGCACACAGTTTTCAACTTTAAATTTGCACCCCAGTTATTTTTATCCCGCACCAGGGTTTTTTCCCGCATCCGCCATCTGCCCACGTCGTCCCGCATAAAATACGATTTTCCTACGATTATTCCGGTCAATTAGGGAAAATATTATACACATACCGTGTATTCCAGGCGCGAGAATCCTGTATAAAGAGAAAAGCACACAAAAAAAACCTAAAAGCCTCGGAATTTTGGGGTATGCGTTCTTTTTTTTGCTGTATTTTTGTCGCTTGTGGTTGTTTCGGTGGTTTTTCATTTGTTTTTTTATGTGATTCTGGAGATGTTGATGGAACTTACGTGACTCTCTATGGATTGACTAGACTGAGAAAGAAAAAAGGGGGGCTTTAGTTGAAAGAAAGAAATCGAAGCCAATAATAATAAAATCAGGGGACCATTTTAATGATGGGTATGGATATGATGGCAATGGAAGAGGAGGCGATGGGATATGATTCCGCCTTTGGGGAATTCCTTGATTTGTCGCGGAAATCTAGCTCAGAGGTCGGAGTCTTGTTTGGTGATTCCTCCATCCACCACTACCACCACCATCATCGTCAACGGTGCACCACGACTGCGCCTTTCTTAGCACACGTCACTACTACGAGTAAGACGAATATCAAGTGCTCGCGCGACGACTTGGATTTGCCGAACTGGCCGGAACATTGTGGGACTCAACCTCATCTGCGAGTGCTCGTGCGAGACCCGCCTAGGCAGAATTTGACCAGAGGACCGGTGAAAAACTTTACAGGGGAATTTCAGGTGAGAGGCATTTTGGATTTTTAAATTTCTTGGATTTTGTCATTTTTATTGGAGTCGCGTGCAGCGGGCTTTTATCATGCATGACGACGTTGACGTTGGTGTGGTAACCCAGGACCGACATGAGCCTGACATGACAACATGGCGATATGTTTCATGATCTTGATGACCGTGCCTTGGAAAAAAATTAAAAATAAATAAAATGATACATATGCCCGCAAGCCATCTGTTTGGACTTTGCCCGGTTTTTTTCCTTGTGTTCTCAGCTCTTAGATTTTTTTTCTTTTTCTTCTTGATTTTAATCTTATTTCTCAACCTCGTGTTTGCAGGTTCACTTTGCAGGGAAGACGTCGAGAGAGCTTGTTCGGCTGCCCACCGAGGTCCGATTCGGATTCAACCACCTGCGTTTTTCTGCATCCACCACCACCAACACATTTGTAGCATCATCACCACCTTCATTCCGCATTGTATCTCCCACTGTAGCCATCTCACAACACTCTAACCTACCACATCGCACACATCCTAATCTCGACAATAGTCATACCAGTACCAATAATACCAACCCAGCACGCGCCACTCACCCATATTTACTTGCTCAATCCTGGCGTCCACCTCATAACACACCCAACACTCAAACTATGGTCAAAAAACGTCGATCTCTACAGGCAATCTTCGTGCCTTCGTTTCTACAAGGAGGTGCTCTATCTTTATCGCCAACCCTGCTGTCGCCCACTTCCCCTACACTTCCACCGAGTCCTACGCCTATGACCGTGTCTAGCCCGTTCAAACAACGCGCGAGGGCACATTCTGCCGCTGCGGTAAAAGCGGCGCGTGCTCTAGGAGAAGAAGCCATTGATGCGTATGCATCTTTGCGGTCTGGGATGACCGCGACGACGACGCCCGTTGCAGTATCTCCATCTGATGCTCCGCAGTTTGCTCGTCCATCTTCACCGCCGGCATCTTCCTCTTCATCAGCTACGACGATCACTGCTACTACCCCATCAAGGAGAAAAGCCTCTATCAGCAGTATTATACAGGCGATACCGAGTTTTTCAGCTGGGATTACAGGGATTTCGTTGGATAAGGATGTAGAGGATATGACGCCCCCGACGACGCCTGTGCAGGCCTCTCCTGTTTCGGCTGCTATCAAAGGACCAAGAGCATCTCCTCCACCTTCGTATTTGATTGATGATGACCCCTTTGCTAACTTGTCGGGTGCGCCTGTGGAGGTCATCCACTCAAGTGCGGGAGCGTCTGGGTCAGCCTCCGATGTTGTGGTCCACGCGATTCCTCCTTCGCCTTTGAATAGTGGCCGTCATCCTCCTTCTACATCTGCGTTTGCGTCAACCTCTACGTTTGGGACGACAATAACGACGACAACGATAGGGGAGAGTAGATCAGCTTATGCGAAAGGCAAGGCGCGGTCTGGGTCGTTGAGTTTACCGAGTTCACCACCTGCTACGAGTCCTGGGTTTGCGAATTTGCCTCATCCGCCGCATTCTCATCATCAACATCATCAGCAATCTCATCAGCATCATCCACCGAGGGCATTTGGAGGTCGTGGACATCCCCGCCCGGCTACTCAACGGCCTGCGTTCAGGTCCCGGCCGAGTTTACCTTCTCTCAATACGTTGGCCAGTATGAATGTTGTATTAAGTCGTAAGGTGAGGTTTTCTTCTGATTAATCGTCTACTTTCACTTGTTCCACGTCTTTCTTTCTTTTTTTCTCCCGCCTTTTCGTTTCTTTCATGACCCCCTTTTTTTCGAGGTTTACCTCTCTCTTTTTCGCGTCTTTGTTTGTTATTCTTGGCTCCTATGATACTCACGCACCATCTCATCGGTGTGGGTGTGGGTGCGGGGCTGACGATCTCTGGAAAGTCATAATGTGGGGGACGTGGGTATCCCGCTTGGAACTGACCAGTCATGAGGTGTTTCCCCGGCGGGAGGGAAGGTGGGTGGGCATATGTTGGATTTTTTCGGTGATGGGCTCCGAAGCTTGGTTGGATGGATATGTCAGTGAAGATGACGGTTTTGCGAGTGGTCTGTCAGTTTGCAGTTGAATGTATTGATTTTAGGTGTCGACGATTCATTTTTCTGTGCAATTATGCTACTGGCTGGTGGTATTGCGGTTGTTTTCTATCCGTTTTTTAAATTGCTTTCTTCTCACTCTCCTGTCCTACTTTTGGATTTTATGTTACTTTTTATTTTTGGATTGATACGCTATATTTTATGATCATGAACTAATGATCCCCCTTTCCCTGAATATAGCCTCGGAAAGGAAAAGTCGGCGCTGGATTACCTTTTGAACCATGGGATAACGTGGATACGCCACCTGATAGTGCACTGGACTCATCCGTGTCGCCGTCGCCGTCATCTTCATCCAGTGGGGCACCTGCAGCGCCTCCCTCGTCACCTGCTGTCCCTACACTCGGTTACGATCCTATCCCACCTGTACCCCCTCTTCCGGTTTATCATCCCCATGATGTCTTCGCTAGCTCTCCTGCGTCTTCCATAGGGACGGAAACATCTCTCAACAACCCTTCTCCTGCTCCAAGTTATAACCCCTCCCAGAGTCATGTAACAAGACCCACGCTGAAGCCCCTTTTGCCTAGTCAGATATTGGCATTGGGGAGTGTTGCGAATGATATGGAGATGGCGATGATGTATGAGAAGCCAGTTGTTCCAGAGAGGAGTGTTTCGTTAGGGGGAGTTTTGCCAACGTCAGCTACATCAATTTCGAGTTTGGGTTCGAGTTCGGATTTGGCGAGGACGCAGCCTTCGAGGTCGCCTGGGCCTCCGCAGTTGCCGCCGCTTTCTTTGGATTTTGTTACCCCTTCGTTTGGAGGTGAAGGATATGGTTGTGGTGGGAGTGGGGAGGGAGGTGAGGGTGAGGAAGAGATGAAAAGTCCGTTGGAGAGGGAGTTTGAGGCTGCTGTGTCGCCGCTTTCGTCAGAGGGTGATCATGGGGTTGTGGAGAGTGCTGTTGGGGGTATGGGGTATGGGTATCAGGTGCCAATGGAGGAAAGGGGCGATGAGGATGCGGTTGGAGAGAGGTTTGAGGGAAAGGAGGTTGGGGATGCGGATGAGAGAGGGAGGAGGCAGAGCGTTGTTGCTATCGGTGCTGATGCCGATTCTGGAGTGGTTGAAGAAGATGTTGTGTTGGGACTTGAGGGACCTGCGTTGTTGGCGATTAGGAGACAGTTGGAGGAGGAGGTTGAACAGATTGGGATGGGTGAGGAGAAGGAAGGAGAAAGAGAGAGGGAGTGGAATGGGTTTGAGGATGCTTTTTCGAATGCTGGGACGCCCGGGCGGGATTTGACATTGACGGGTCAGGAACGGCCTGTAAGCCACGTTGAAGAGCAGACGGAGGTAGAGATGGTACCACCGAGCATGCCATCTCCGCCAGAGTCAACTTCGTCTTATGGTTACGGGTATGGATATGGATATACGTCGCAAAATCCGACGTCGTTTGGGAGTCCGGTGTTGCAGGACAACTATCAAAGTCCATACACGTCGTCTTACGCCCATGTTCATCCCGACTCGTACGCCGGCGCACATCCTGATGTCACCCCTTTGTTTTCGCCTCCTCAGTCGGATTGGTCGCGTTCACGCTCACTGTCGTCGACTTCGATGTCATCTATTGACGATGCACTGGATTTGGACGACTTTAGTGCTCTCAAGAGGCTTTCGGACGCGTCTGAACAACGTCAAGGGATGGGAGAAGAACATCCAAATTTCAATGTGATGTCGTCATCTCAATACAGCCCTGACGTATCTATCACATCCCCTGCCATATCTGCGCAGCAGTTCAATTTTGGGCTTTACGATAAAGACAAGGATGGCGAGAAGGATCCTCAGCAGCAACAGCAACATAGCGGTCATCATCATCATCATCTCTACCAACACCATTTGCTTGGGGATGAGTTCCATCTTAGCTCGAATTTTGCGAATTCGGTTTTGTCGAGGACGCGGAGTAGCAGCTTTACGCCCAGCGTTGCGAGTTCGTCGTACCAGCCTCTTCAATTGGGCTCATCCGATGAGGGCGGGGATTATGTCGGTGATGCTGGATTTTCCGTCGGTTCTCAGGTTGAGGTTCCACGGCCATGTGTGGAGGAGGAGGAGTTATTAGGGGATGACGTTGACAGTGGGATTATTGTGAATGATGGTAGTCATTGCAAGGGTGGGGAGGGAGTTGAGGGAGGTGGATTGTCTGCGGAGGTTGTGGATGCGGGAATACTTGGCCGCGCCGAGAGCGGTATGCAGGTTGGCATTGATGATTTACATGAAGGGATGCAAGACGTTTGGAGGAATGGGATTGAATGCGAGGCAGGGGTGATGGGTATGTCGGGTTCTGCGGAGGGTGGTTCGGGGCAGGAAGTTGAGAATGAGGAGGAACGGGAGAATGGCGAGGTTATTATTGGTGGAGGAAGGACGGGTGAGGGATGGTTGTTAGGTGAAGGCCAGGCGATGGGTGGCTTGGCGTTGTTACAGCCGCTAGGGGAGGGTGAGCACGATGTGCATGAAGATGAAGGCGAAGCAGGGGAAGCGAGTCTAAAGATGGAACGAGGTTTAATGTTTGGCATTGGCATGAACGCGAGCGGTGGAGCTGATGCTGCCAGGGACGATAATAGCGGCAAGAATGGTCATGACATGCTTGATGTGCATGGCGATAAATTGAGCCATCCGCTTGAAGGCGTTCTTCTTTCTGTTTCCCCTCCTTTCCTCAGTAACACCACTACCTCTACTCCTGTCGACCCTTCATCCTTTTCCAACGAGTCACACGATATCAACGCTGCTCAGCCTCAGACTTTGACTCGTGCGGATTCTCAAGTCGAATTACGCTCAGGCGAAGATAATACCCAGACTATCCCAATTCTTGGCCTCGTCACTTCGGAATCCCAGGATCATAATCCACAAACGGCCATCGACGGAGCTTTTGGTTCAAATACCAGCCCTTTTACTGCGGATTCGCTCTTAAATTTGCCACCCCTACCGTCGCGTTCGTCTACTGCTACTTGTTATTCTCATCAGTCACAGTCGCCATCGGAGCGATCCGCTCAGCTTGGTCCCGTTTCACCACGTTTGGGATCGCAGTATTTATCAGCCTCTAGTTCGACTTCTGTGTCGCCGCGGTCTTCGATTTCGTTGAGAGAGGGAGATTTTACGTCACCTGAGTATAGTGAACTCGAACCAATGACTCGTGGCGCGTCGTATGAGCATTTGAGTGATGGAGTTGAAGGGTATTCGTATGGGAATGGAGGGCAAGGAGCGTACAGCTCTTCTTCGAGAGGAGGTAGTTCGGCGGGGTATCATAACGCGTCTTCTTCAAGTGGTCGGACAGCGTATCGTGGTGGGTATCCGGGCAGTGGTGGAGGGGGTGCTGGGGGTCATGGAGGTGATGATCGAGAGGATGAAGAGAGGAGAAGGAGGAGGAAGTTGGCTGAGATGGGGTATGTGTCTAGATCGACCTCCAGGAGGTACAAGGACGCGACGAGTGGCGAAGAAGACGACGAAACGCGTGTTTATCGCTCGGCTAGACATGCTCCTCCAATCCCTGCTTTGCCCCAGTCTTTAGCTAGCTCGTCAAGTGTGCAACGATACGCGTCTACGTCAACTCCTACGCGATTCCCGGTCACGTCGTCCAGCAGTCGTTCAGCGTCTGATTACGATTCAGATAGCAGTGACGATGACGTACCACTTGCGCAAAGGATTCCTGGAGCTCTGAAGGCGCAGAAAACGATTCGGAGGCAGGTAAAGGAGGAGAGGGAGCAGAGAAAGCAACAGAGGCGTGAGGGTGGTAGGGAGTCTGATGCTCAGGAGGATTACCGTCTTCGTCAGGATACACTTAGGCCTGCTGCTGCATCTGCTGGAGGAGGATATGCTATGGCAGGAGCTGGCTTTTCGAGCTCACAAGAAGCTGCGCTCCTTGCTGTTTCCTCTATTGCTGCCAACTCTGATCGACCTGCTCATCTTCGCGAACACCCAGGGAGAAGGCAGCGTACGATGACTTTGCCATCTAAACCGGCCGATTCCACCGCACCTTCAGCTTTCAACGCAGATGATTTGGTACGCAAGTTGCAGCACGTTCAGATGTCGGAAAGGTCTAGCCCTATCTCGGCCAATTTACACCAGGCTATGCAGTCGCGTTCCAAGTCTATTTCAAGGACTTCTGGTGACATGGGTGATTCAAATGTCCTTTCTACATCCCCTGGAGGTGGTTTGGCCTCTCGCAGTCGTAGTATACGTCATCCTCAGCCAGCGTCTGTGTCACCTCTCCCATTATCCCCTACTGCTGGTACTACAGCACTTCCAACCCTCCGTCCCATGCGATCATTCCGTCGTCCCAGCACAGCAGAATCGTCCCGCCCTATCGTCGCTTCGCATGGGGATTATCCCTCTCCTTCCAACAGGACCAGTACTGAGCCAGGCCCCATTCCACGTCGTTCCCTATCCCAATCTCGCGGAAACGCAGAGCGCACCTACGTTAGAGATGATGTTATCCCACCTATGCCTGCTCTTCCCATAGGCAACAACGCAGATGAGCAAGGTTACGCTCTGCAACAACAACCGGCAAGAAAGCTTATAAAGCCTCAACAACCTGGATCTTTATCTCGTCGACCGTCCATCGATACCGAAGGAAGGGCAATTCAACAAGCGTTGAGTTTGAATATGGCATCACTTCCACCACCCAATGCCGCGCAACAGCCGGCGTCAGCGTTGAGTTCTGCGAGATCGCCCGCAGGAGGAGCGTTGATGAGGTTCTTTGTGTTCAACCTGCAGCAGTTCAACATGGTGCATGTTGGCCCTGGCACCACCGCTGGCGATGTGGTCGATATGCTTCAATCTGAAGGCGCCCTTACTGGTTGGGCCGGTGTGGGTGGGTGGATGGTATGGGAGATCGCTCAGGATTTCGGGATGGGTTAGTCTATTTTTTCTTCTGGCTTGGGGGGAAAGTATTAACTTTGTTTGATCGTTTAGAACGCCCAGTGCGGAGCTTTGAGATTATCAGCGAAGTCCAGGCATCATGGTTGAAGGAAAAGACTGTTAATTACTTCCTCGTACGCATGACGCCACTTGCGGTCCCGCTTTCTCGCCACGTAAGTTCACTTCTGGTTCATCATATCGATGCTTTTTTCTAATGTGCGGGCGACATCTAGGCCATTCCTTCTAGTTCTCCGACGCATTCGGGTTACGTGGAATGGGAGTCTAAGCGAGGGAAATGGAGCAAGCGTTGGATGATGCTCAAGGAGCATAGTTTGTGGATATCCAAGAGAGATAATGTTCGTCTTCAGCCTCTTTCTGATCGATCTGCAAAAAATTGACACGCGTTGTGCAGGGTCGGGACGAAGTTCTTATCTGCTCTTTGTCCAACTTCGACGCATATCAGATCACTCGCAACCATCGTGCACCTAAGCCTTTTGCGTTTGCCGTCAAATCGACAGATAATCTCTCCTTTTTCGAAGATGCCTCCGACTACATGCATTCATTTTCTTGTCAGGAGAAGGATGGTGTGATCTGGCTTGAGAAAATCCTTGTCGCCCGTGTAAGAACGCTATTGTTCCTTCACAAAAGTTCCATGTAACTGACTTATCCCGCAGTCTTATGTTCTCCATCAGGAGCGCAATGTCCTTTTCAACCCCAAGTCTGCCAATGGTAACGGCGCCGCCGTCTCACGTTCAGCGACCCGAGCGAGAAAGATGTCGACTGCGGGACATCGTTCCCCAGCCAGTCCTAACGCCCCGCTTGTCCCCATGCCCCCTCTTTCAGCCGTTCTCAGCCATAATGCCACTGCGCGCAATGATGTCTTTGAGCCCGGTTCTCTTCTTGCAAAACAGATTTAATTCTACATCTGGCCTAAAATTTTATCTTGTTTAATCCTTTTCACGTGGTTTCCAAACCTTTTCACGTTAGATTTTGTTGCATTTTTTATTATTTTCTTCCTTCCTTGATTATAGAGTTTTACGCATCTTATGCATCACCAACTTTCGTTTCTCCCTCATCATGTTCCATATTGTCCAACATTGTGCATACTAGTCCCACTCTCTTGTTGTTATTTTCTGGCCTTTCATTGCGACCCCTGCATTTGTGCCGGATGCATCGGTTCGTGTAACCAGCATTGCATTCATATTATTTGTTTTTGTTCAAGCATAGCGACATCTTTTTTATTCCTGTATCTATAACCTGTTTTATACAAAGCAAATATTTGTATTCATCCAATCAAGCTGACCGCAAGCGGTCAGACTTTCCTAATCATCGAGAACAGTTTGCCTTATTCGATATTCCTGGGTCACGCTTCTTTATAACAACTGTGTCATCACTAAATAGTAAGGCCATCGCATGACATGTCAGATTTGAAGGTGTATGAGAAAGGCTGATTGATCCCGGAAGAAACTAAATGGCGGAGCACTGAACGCATACAAATCATATCATTTGGGACACCAATCACCATGCAGCCCGAGTCGGATAACACCGTTTGTAATCGCTCCACGAGATGAGGTTTGGGAATTTCGTTACAACAAGAGGGACTTGGCTAAGCCGTTTTGCTAATGTGTTGTCTGATTCAAGGTGGATTAACAAGACGAACGTCAGACGCCACTTTATGTCGAATGTACGAGTATGAGGGTATAAAAGGGGCAACTGTAAGTCCTACTCATCATCATCCAACCACTCCAACTTGACTCTCTCAAAAAACACAAAAGCTTCACATCTTTATCTTACTTGATCGATGGCCTCCGTCAAAGCTCTCTTCGAACCCCTCCAACTTGGTGATATCACCATTAAGAATCGTATTACGATGACTGCAGTCACCCGTAATCGAGCACCCGACACATACCCCACCGATCTTATGAAGGAATACTATGTCCAACGTGCTAAAGCGGATGCAGGTCTCCTCGTCACCGAGGGCACCCTTATCTCTCGTCAAGGGTATGTTTCTGTGCATGCACTATATCATCAAAATTTGATCGAATAAGCGCCTGATTGGTTGTGTTTCCAGAACTGAATGGCCATTGGCTCCTGGCATCTGGGATGAAAAGCACATCGAAGGATGGAAGAAAATTGTAGATGCTGTTCACGAAGTCGGTGGACATATTTATTCTCAACTGTGGCATGGTATGTGATTTTGATATTTTTGCACATCGGAAACTGTGAATGATTGACTGACCTTTAATCCTCTAGTCGGTCGCCTTGCTCATCCTGAGGCTGCTGAGCAGAAACTTGCTGGCACTGTGAGATTATATTCTGATTTGATCTTTACCTTTGCCTGTCAACTAATTGATTATCAACAGCCTGTTTGGGCACCTTCTGCGATTAGTGCGCGTGGTGGAAAGTTCCGCACCATCGAAGGACAACCCGGCTATACTACTGTGAGCAAGGATTGTGTTTAATTTTTGATATTATCTCACCCATTATTTGTATATCCAGCCCACCGCACTTCCGGATCCCCGAACCGTCATCGCTGAATTCAAACAAGCCGCCATTAACGCTAAAAAAGCAGGATTCGATGGAGTCGAATGTCAGTCCTTGCAATATTGGAGCCTGTGATAATCTTCTAACCTTCTTTTGATACTTAGTACATGGTGCCAATGGTTACATCGTCACACAATTCCTTGATTACAACGCCAACCAGCGCACCGATGAATGGGGAGGAAGTGTCGAGAATCGCGCTCGATTCGGCTTGGAGGTTCTCAAAGAGCTTGTATCCGTGTTCGGTCGCAACGTCGGCCTGAAGCTAAGCCCTGCAGGAGGTTACAACGATGTTGGAATGCCCCTCGAGGACACTATCGCGACCTACTCTTACTTCATTACCGAAGCTGATAAACTTGGTATTGCATATGTCACCCTTGTGCGATACTCACCAAACTCAGACTTCATGGTGGACGGAAAGTCGCGTGCGACACACCACGACGTTTTTGGCACCTTTAGGCCATTCATCAAGAACGCCAAGGTAATTGTGAACGCGGACGTCACGCCGGAGGAGGGAGAGCGACTTGTCAGTGAAGGCAAGGCGGACGCAATTGCGATTGGATTCAACTTTATTACCCACCCCGATCTGGTCAAGCGCGTCAGGGCAGGCTATCCCCTCGACAACATTCCTGACATTCCCCACTTGCAGACCAAGACCGATTCTGGAGACTTTAGTGTTGGTTATACTGACTACCCCTTTGCGAAATTGGATTGATCCAGTAATGTAGAATGGTGGTGCATTCGGAAATAGAGATGTATTTGTTTCTTTCTTATCTCTTGTAGCTTAAATCTTAACATTTTCAACCAATGTATTCAAAATGTTCCATCAACTATGATAGTTTTCTCTGCCCATCAAGCGCAAGCCAGGCCTGCCACTTCCAGGCATTGTGGAGATCGTTCTAATGACTTGTAGTAGCTTAAAAATGAGCCGTTATTTGCAATGACCTATGCTAAGGCTCTAGCGCCGGGCCATAAAAATCTAAGCGCGCCATTGGCGCCCAGCGGCTGTTGTTTGTCCTTGATTGAATCCAAGGTCAAAGTGCGGTCACTAAAGAACCCTGAGAAGACCGACCTCCGGCGTTCTAATGTTCTAACATTCTCTCTTCCAAGTTCCCAACCACCACTCTATTGCAGAACTATTTCTGTGCTCAACGTTATATCCATAGAGTCTCCACGAGCAGCGGACTATGTATGAAAACGTACACGATAAACAAGATACGAGGATTACCGGAGAGCGAGAACTTTGATGCCCTGAGTTTACTTTTCAATGGTGGTGCCAGTGCATGGCGAATGTGAAGGGAACTGGCCAAGGATTCAATAGTGTAGACCATGGTCGAGGGTAAGAGCGTTTATCATGCAGGATATAGCTACTGCGATTTGTTCTGCGCGCGGACGGGCTGAGAGTATCGCAGTCGAGGAACATCATAAAAGTGCGAGAAGTACGGCGTTGTAACCACTTATTTTTATTTTTATTCTCTCATAGCCATGTTATAAAGTCAAGCAGTTGAAATGGTATGTCCATTATTGACCTTCTCGCTCGTCGCTTATCATACTGACAAGTCCTTCCCATACCTTTGGTGATCCAGAATAACATCATTAGACCATGCTCTGGAACGCGATTGGGTATGTCCACTTCAATAATGTTGAAAGATTGACCAATTTTCATCTCACACAAGGTTCCAAATACCCGATTCTCGATTCATACCCCTTGCAGTTTCAGCATGCTGCGCAGCCTCACAATCTGTACAGTTTATCCGCAAGATACACTCGCCGAAAGCTTCAAGACCATCGGGCATGAACCCTTTTGAGTCACCACCGCCTGAACGTGTTAAGGATGTCGATGATAGTAATCGTGGACCAGCCATGACGACTTTTTATGTGGTCCGTCTCATTGGTTCACTCATCCTCCTTGGGTTATTTTGTGCGACCTTTGTACAACATCATGTTTCTTCTTGGACTTGGCTCGACGTCTGCAAATCACCAGAAATGGCTGTCATTATAACGCTGGTAGGTGCAATGTCTTAGTAAACAAATTCACTCTCTCATTTTATTTGCTAGACGTATAGTGCATTCCTGTCTCTATCGACGTTCTCTTTTCAGACCAAGAACAAGTCTACTTCACGCTACAACGACATGATCTTATTAGCTCTCAGTTCTGTATACGTTTCTCGCGACTTGTGGCCTTTGGCAACAACATACCAAGTTTCAAAAGATGCACGCGAAGGATGGTTCATGTGGGCTAAAGTTTCGCTTTTGCTCCTCGTTGGAGTTATCATCCCCCTTTTCGCGCCGAGGAACTGGTCATCTTCGGTATATAGTCATGTCATATACGCTTATTCTCGCGGCTAATGGAAAATAGGAAATTGACGGTGTAGCAGAACGCGTCAATTTTTTCTAGGGCCTTATTCAGTTCCATGAACCCACTGGTGTCCCAAGGATATCGTGCAGAACGACTTACTCGCGATAAAATACCTCCTCTTGCAGCTGATGATCGTACAAGGTTTCAAACGGAAAGAGCTTTTCCGGTGAGTTATTCATACATTGTCACCCAAATTTGACACTATCACTCACAATCTGGACGTAGCGCATGTCACCGTTTTATGGGGGCAAACGCCGACATCTGGTATATGGCCTGTTTTCACATTTTAGTAGGATATTGTTTCATCTCATCGTGAAGTTGTACTGATCTACTACAGGGAAGGATTATACTATTCTCAGTGGAATAGTCGTTTTGATGACTTTATCTGGATTTGCTGCACCAATTGGAATAAATCAGTTGCTTGTGTAAGTGTTTTTGTGATAGTCTATGACTTGGCGAGCTTACATCTAGCAAAAAAGCTATATAGAGTCCCAAGGTCACGCAACCAAGATAAAACCGTGGTTTTGGGTGATGTGGTTGTTTTTGGGACCATTTTCACATTCTCTTATCACGCAACAATATTTCAACATCACGCGACGCACCCAAGTCAGAATTGAGCTGTTGATTACCCAGCTCGTCTTTGAGCATGCTCTTCGTATTCGGCTGGAAGGCGATACTTCCACGACACAGCAATTCCCTCAAGACAGTTTTGCAGAAGATGCTCCCGAAAGTGTAGCGGAAGAACGGGTTCAGGATGATGGCAACCTGGAAAACGTCAGGGGAATGATCAATACCCTCGTAACGTCGGATGTTGCCAATATTACTGGTGGTCGTGATTTTTTGCTTCTGTGTAAGCCAATTTCGTGTTATTGCCAATTGCCGCCCCGAAGCTAACACTCGTCCCTTTGATTTTTGGCTTCAGTCATTTACGTTCCGCTTCAACTAATGTTATGCATGTCGTTCCTGTTCCGGTTGCTTGGTTGGAGTGCTTTCGTCGGACTGGCAACAATTCTTGTTCTCTTTCCAATCCCGGGGTATATTACTAAAGCTCTCCAAGAGATTCAATCCGACAAGATGAAAAAGGTACTTATTTTATCCGTTCACTATGACATAAGTAGACTGATTTGCTTTAGACTGACGCGCGGTTGGAAACAGTGACAGAAGGTACTTTCTTCTAACCGTAATTCTCTTCATATCTGACGACCATGGGTAGCCATAAATGTCGTCAGGATGGTTAAAATGTTTGGCTGGGAGAGAAAGATGACGGCACGACTTCAAGAGAGACGAGATTCTGAACTGGCAATGCTGAAAAAGTACAAAATTTTGGATACACTCAATGGGCTGTTGAGGTCGGTAGAATGTATTTCTTCTCAACTCGTTTATCTGTACTTATACTTTGGCAGTTTTCTACTTCCAACAATCACCATGCTTGTTACGGTGGCAGTATATACGCTCTTTTTCCATCACGAGCTCAAACCTTCTATCATCTTTCCAAGCATGGCTTTATTTGCGATGCTGAGAGAGCAAATGCAGCGGATTGCATGGGATGTGTCGATGATCGTTCAAGGTAATTTAGACATTTGACTTGAGATGAAAAGCCCTTCTAACGCGTGATCGCAGCAAAAGTTTCGCTGAATCGCGTCAACGATTTCCTCCGTAATAGCGAACTTTTAGACGTCTATCTTCATCGATCAGACAATGTCCCAAACGTGTCGCCACATTTCGTTCCGTTTGAATGCATTGATGCAATTGGTTTCAACAACGCATCTTTTACATGGGTTTCGAACCAGGGAGCGGATTCACCCTCGCGTCAAGCTTTCAAGTTGAAGGTAGATGGGCGACTCCTATTCAAGAAGGGAGCGATTAGTTTGATCACTGGCCAAACGTATGTCCTTTTCTTTAATTCACTCATAGTTCATCGCTACAACGTTCACGTTATTTTTTAGTGGTGCAGGAAAGACGTCGATGTTAATGGCACTTCTTGGTATGCTTTCTTTACCTTGAAGTGATGTGATGCTGGATTTAATGAATTTCGTTCCAAGGCGAAATGCACTTTCTCAATGATCAACCGGATTCCTGGTTCAATTTGCCTCGGGCAGGAGGAGTCGCATATGCAGCTCAGGAAAGTTGGGTCCAAAATGACACCATCAAAAACAACATTTTATTTGGGTCGCCCTATGACGAAGTGAGATACCGAAAAGGTGAAAACCAGGTTGCTTACAAGCCTTTCGGAAGAGAACTCAGATGATCCATCGCGTCCGTATAGTTATCAAGCAATGCGCCCTTGAGCAAGACCTAAATTTATTTGCGGCGGGAGATGAAACTGAAGTAGGAGAACGTGGTCTGACTCTCAGGTAATTATTTGGATTTTAGCTCAACAATTTCTTGTTCATGATGCGTGTTCCGGTAGTGGCGGTCAGAAAGCTCGTATAACGCTCGCACGGGCAGTATACTCCCAAGCAAACATTCTTCTTCTGGACGACGTTTTCGCTGCCCTGGATGGTCATACGTAAGAGCTATCTGGTACTGGACGAGAGTATGGGAGCTGACAGTACATCAGTGCAAACTGGATTGTTAGGCACTGTCTTGGTGGTGAATTAATAAAAGGCAGAACAGTGTTGCTTGTGGTATGGTCGGATTCCTTTCGGTATCAGGGCAAAGGCTAACGCCATACAATTTTCAGACACATAATCTACCGCTATTAGAACCCGTTGCGGACGCCATTGTGACAGTTGGAAGAGATATATCGATGACATCCAGCCGCCCTCTCCCTAGAGACGAGTCCAACCTAACTCAGAGCTTTTCATCCTCTGCACTGGAACACCCAAAAGACGCCGTAAACATCGTTCAGGACGAGGACATGGAGGAAAGGAATGGTGCTATATATGACGGGAAACTAGTCATGGAGGAAGAGGTTGCAACCGGACACATAACCTGGAGATCAATGAAGCTGTTATTCAATGGTTTCGGCGGAAATCATCCAATGTTATTTTTTATCGCGTGTATTCTTGGATTGGCCGTTACGGATTTGTCGTCGACGTTTCAGATGTGGTTCCTTGGCTATTGGACGACGCAATATGAAATGCACGACCCTTCAGAAGTCAAAAGTGGCTAGTATGTGAATTCCTTTCTCTTCGCTCAAATTCATCTAACACTTTATTCATCTTAAAGCTATCTCGTCATTTATGGGACATTGATGGTTGGAGCTTTTGTGATCTACAGTGCAACGCATTTGTTTTTCGTATTTGCTTCTCTGAAGGCATCCAGAATGATCCACGAGTCGTTGATTGGTTCAATCTTTACTAGTACTTTCAGGTAATTAGTCTCATGTTGCTCACAGGATTTCGTATATTTACGCCCTTTTTCTAGGTGGTTGGATGAAACCCCTACTGGCCGGATGATTTCGAGATGCACTCAAGACATCAACGCTATCGACGGGCCAATTCCTCAACTTTTGATGTGGTGTCTGGAACCAGTTGTTGCTGTGATCACAAAGCTGACCGTCATCGTTCTCTTCTCCCCTGCGTTCTTCATCCCTGGTTTGTGTATAGCATTATTGGGGTTCTATGTTGGACATGTCTACCTTCAGACTCAGCTCTTCTATCCATGGTGACTACATATTGACGCCGATTGAATTTTCAGCAATGCTAAATCACCGGTGCTGTCGCACTTGAATGCTGCAATTCACGACCTCGGTAACTCCAACAAATCTTGGAATTCCACCTATCCTGACCTGATGAATAGCGTCCCTCAGAGCGTATGGCGTACAAGAAGCCGTCATCGCAGAGTCAATGAACCGGATTGATGACTACACGACAATCGCAAGGACTTCTTACGATCTTCATCGCTGGGTCAGTATCCGCATTGAAGGATTAGGGGCTGTTTTTACTGCGGCACTTGCAGCATATCTCGTCTATGGGCAGCCGATCAGTGCTTCAAATACCGGTTTCTCTCTGACGATCGCTGTGGAGTTTTCGACCTTCATCCTCTGGGTCGTAATGATTTTCAATGATTTCGAGGTTGAATCCAACAGGTGCGATATTCCCCCAGACGAACAAACCCAGTTTATTGAACATACTTTTCTAGTTTGGAGAGAATTCAAGGTTACCTAGATATTGACCATGAACCTCATCCGACGAAAGAGGGTCTGGCACCCGCTGCATGGCCGACCAGCGGCGAACTCATAGTGGATAAGCTTTCTGCCCGATACTCAGAGGTATTGCTTTCCTTCAAAGCTGCATCATGATGATGTCGACTAGGATTCCTCATAGACGGGCCCTAAAGTTCTACAAGACATATCCTTTCACGTAAAATCTGGAGAACGGATAGGGATTGGTACGTAGGCGGGTGACGCGAAACGCCATGCCATCGGGCTGACCTTTTTTCTTGCAGTAGGGAGAACTGGAAGTGGGAAGGTACGGACATTCTTCGTGATCGCTTTCGAGTTTGTAACCTGACCAAGACCTTAGAGCTCCTTGGCTCTCGCGATTCTCAGGTGTATGATTACGGAGGGTAAAGTGCTTTACGATGGCATACAGATAGATGGAATAAACGTTGATCTTCTACGATCAAAAATTACAATAATCCCCCAAATAGTACGTTCTGGCCTAACGATTGTTGCGCAGTTTCACTGACGATGCTCTCATAGCCTGAACTTATCAGTGGTGAGATCGAACATCAGTTTGGTCCAACATGTGAATTGGTGTTAACTCTCTTCTTGTCTAGGCACTTTGCGCCAAAATCTTGATCCTTTTGAGCAGAACGACGATGCCGTCCTATCTGATGCACTGAACGCTGCTGGGTTATTCTCGTTAGAGGAAAGGACACATCAAGCTCATCTCACACTCGATAGCAACATATCAGGAGGAGGCTCAAACCTTTCAGTTGGCCAACGTCAGATCATTGCTTTGGCTCGTGCAATTTTGCGACGAAGTAAATTATTGATCCTGGACGAAGCCACGTCATCCATTGGTACGCTATATTTTACACTCCCTCTCTATAATCAGCGTCCTTACTTCTTGACCGCGAATAGACCATCATACGGATGCTGTTATTCAGCATGCTTTACGCCACCAACTCCCGAAGGATGTCACTGTTATAACAATCGCCCATCGCATGGAAAATGTCATGGATGCGGATAAAATCGTGGGTTCATGTTTCTCTCTCCATGATATCCGTTGACTGATTTTTTGTTTCCTTCAGCTTGTGTTGGAAGCGGGTCGCTTGGTGAGTTCTCTAACGGGCTACGGGAATACGAACCTCATGTTTGTGCAACAGGTGGAGTTTGGTACCCCCACGAATCTTCTCAACATTCGCACAGGGTTATTCAGACGTCTTGTAGAAGAAAGTGGCCCTAAGGAAGCATTGAAACAACTATCAAATACGATCACCGCATGATGTATTGGCGTTGCGGTAACGTTACTTGCTACTTCAATGAAACAAAATTTTACTACCCCACAAACATTTTAATCTTCCCGGAGACCTAGTTCAGGAGCTTCCGCTTGTATTCCCTTGCGTATTCCGACAGAACATGTTCAAGTTGTCTGGTTTATGGCGGAATGTCGGCCCGCGGATATCGGATTATGGCCAGCCTCGTCGTATGTGTGACATCGCCTCTCGCTTCTTGACCGCGTCCTCCAATGTGCAACTGTCTTCTTTTCATGTCTCCCTCTGCTTTCTATTCTAAATCTGGCCACAAATTCCAATGACTGGTTCAGCTGACTGCATTAAAGCCCAGGTTCTGACATCTAGACCGGACTTGTTCTGCCTGTACATGTATTCATTAAGTCTCCGGCACTTCTTCAGCACCCGCCTGTTCTTCGTCTTTTCTCATCCTGCCTGGATGAAGAAGAGTGCGTCTTTGACCACAATCTTTTGGTTTTTGTCCTCAGGATTTTATATGCGGGGCTAACATCGGCGAACTTGGAAATACGTAGGTGCAGTTTTTTCATTTTATAAACACTCTTTCATGTTTCTTCTGTTGCCTCCTTAATACCCGCCGGCTTGACTGATTACGATACTTTGTTGGATAACATAACACTGCGGTGTTCTTTTTCCATCTCCCTTTTGACATATTTCTGATTACCTACACCCCATTCTTATTGACCGAGATCCATGTCTGGGACTACTGATCAATCTTCGGCCTATAGTTACACAAGCACCGTCCTCTAACAATGCATGCTCCAACTGCGTAACGCATTTGTGAGTGTGAACGGTGCATCAGGCTTTCAAGTCAATATGCCTATTTCTGCTCAAGTAAGCACCGATTGATGTTCATCCTACTTCCGCAGTCTCACAAAGCTGACTCGTTGAACTGTTTTCTCTTCACTTCCATGCTTTTGTACATATGCCTCTTCTAGTCCTGGGATATCTTTCTTTTGGGTTGTCTTGTTTCTGTATCAGCTGGATTCAAGCCAGGAAATACCAACACCGTCGCCATTTCAAACCCCAGTGCTTGGGCTCCTGACTTCTACCGCCTTGGTGTTGCTCAGTACTGCATATGGCGAAATTAGGAACCCGGACAGATGTCAATGACGTCTGGGAGCACACACGATGGATCTTTCGGCATTTATTGGGGATAGCGTTGTCAAATGACTATCTCCTTGTGTGGGGATGGTCGGGGCTTGAGATCTGTTCTTTGACCCATTTGCATAGGTATGTATATAGGCGAGTCTATTTTTTGCGCAACGACAAATTGCTGTTCTTGTCGAGTGCATGTATACGTACAGTTATACTTTCGCTGTCGATGGATTCCTTTGAAGTACGCTACCCGTTTCCTAGAATCATACAGTCGCTTTCTTGGATACCATAGGCCTGTAACCTCTCTATGGGACAAGTTAATACTATCATGGGTCACAGCTTTCAACACTCCATAAGCGTGGTTGAGAAATGAACAATCTATTTTTTCCGCTCAGATCGCAGTCAAGCTCCTTTGGGCGCATCAATATAATTATTCATGACATTGGAGTGGTGGATGTGCTAGAACGGAGCGCTTCTGAGCTCTTCACTTTGTCTTGACCATACATTAATCAATTTAAAGAGCAGCAGCCGAGAATTGCAACCGCGACTATGTTTTCAACATTTCTGAAAACTGTCGGACAATTTCCGGATTTAAAGCGCTGAAGTTCAAGAGTTTATATTCATTTGCGTATTCTGCAATATATAGGAATTATGTTGAAGAATATATGATGACTGTGGTTCATGTCGGAAAGTCCGGGCCATCGCCAACATTGTCACGCTGGTCGTGAGTATGTGAAGTCGCGTTTTTCTTCTTGATCCCGTTCTGCCATGTTCACCAGTCTTCCTCTTATATTTCCGTTTGCTTTCTGCTCTAATTTTAGTTTCTTTCTCAGCAATCGACTCATATGACTGCGCAAAAACAGTTCTACAGGCTCATCATGCAAATTCTGACGTTCAGACCAGAGTTCTGAATCTTTATTTATTAATTTGTTACCTCCCTGGAAGCACCGACCTCGTTGTGTCGCCAGTCTTCTGTTATTCTCCACGGACACTTAGGAGTAGGAAGATGACGTTTCTCCGCCAGAGTCTCCATAAAAGCGACCACAAGTGTGTTTTACGAGTTGGACAACACTTCAGAATCCATTCCTGAAGAATGCTTTCAGTTCAAACCGTTTTCCTTGCACTTTTGGCGTCGTCTGGATGCCTGGCGCTTAATAATGGTGTTGCAAGAACACCTCCAATGGGATGGAACCCATACAACGCATTTTAGTTAGTGTTTACTATGTTTGATACTCTCCATTCATTCGCCTTAATGCATCATTCACAGCTGCAATACCAAAGAGGCAGATTATAAAACTGCTGGACAAAAGCTCATCAGTCTGGGCCTCAGTAATCTTGGTTATAAATACGTCAATCTGTATGTCCAAGTGGTTGTGGCCATTCAAAAGATGCTGACTATCAATCCTCTACAGCGATTGTGGATGGCAAGGAAGATCAAGGAACTCTTCAGGTGGCTTCACTTGGGACACCTCCATCCTTCCATCAGGTGTTCCTGCCTTAGCGACTTATCTTCATAACCTTGGACTTAAGTTTGGCGTGTATTCGGATGCGTATGTCGGTTTGGTATCTGCCAGTCACATATTATCTGACAATTTGTTTGAAACGAATAGGGGCTATTATTCCTGCGATTCCCTTGGTGGAACTGGTCACTATCTGGGGAGCTTAGGCTTCGAACAATCCGACGCCAAATCTTTCGCATCATGGGGTGCTGACTATCTCAAAGTGAGTCCAAACCGATTCACAACCAAGTACCTCTGGGGCTCATCGCCACTCTTAGTACGACAACTGCTTTGCAGGTAGGATATCATTCATCAAGGTTCCGAAAGTAACATGACCTCACCCATGTGTATCCAGTCAGTCAGACCGACTTCGTCAATGCCAATCCACCAGTTCAAGTAAGACCTTTCCCATACTACAATTTTCGCCTAATGTTTATCATCCTTCCTTCTTCGTAGCTCAAGGTACTTCGCACAATTGTTTTGAAAAAGGGCCGTGTTTGATTGGTTAAACAAGCCCCACTTTGACGCGATGAGGGATGCACTAGCATCCACAAACCGGCCAATTGTGTATTCTGTTTGCAATTGGGGTGTTCAAGGTAATGTTATTTCTACTCTATGTGCCGATGCAGTCAGCTCATTTGTCGTTCTGTTATTTCCAAGATCCCGCCAGGTGGCCTGGTAGCGGAACAGGCAACTCGTAAGCATTCATGGTCAATATCAGCTCTGTCAATTTCTCACAATTGCTTTCACGTCTAGATGGAGAATTTCGTGCGTATCCTGAATATCATAATTTAACCCTCCCCTCATTTGTATCATAGGAACGACATTGGCCCACCCATCAACTGGGATCAACTTATCCGCATCATCAATCAGGTTGTCCCAATCACCCAGTTCGCAGGACCTGGAGGATGGAATGGTACGCGCTGCTTGCTTTCTTATATCTGTCATACATGTTCATTTCGACCTTGTGATAAGATCTCGACATGTTGGAAGTTGGGAATTCCGGCCTGACCTTTGCTGAACAGCAAACTCATTTTGCTTTCTGGGCTGCTGTCAAGTGAGTCCTTATTGAGATTACTCTTGACGCCAAATTTTGATCGTGGCATTCCACCTCCTCACAACAGGTCTCCTCTCATTCTTTCAACGGATTTGACCAAGATCTCAAGCGAAACCATGAGCATCGTCAGCAATCCAAGGCTGATTGCCGTCAACGTGAGTCTATATGATCATTTTTCGCTTCAAGCTTTGCTCATTGAAGGACGCACACTTGTATTTGATTTATAGCAAGACTCTTTGGGCAAGTCTGTTTCCTTCAAGCGCCGTTACACCAACGATCATGATGTCTGGGCTGGACCTTTGGCTGACGGTTCAACTGTTGTCGGTACGTTGTTGAGTCGTCTCACGCAGCATTTCTTTTTAAAAATATGGACTCTTTTAGTCGTGATCAACTGGCAAAACTCTCAGCGTTCACTCACCTTCAATCTCAATGATGTCGGCTTTGCTTCAGCGACTGCTCAAGATCTCTGGAGCGGCAACAACCTGGGTGAAATTAGAAACACGTCAGTCCCATTTTCGTTTTCTTACCCCATTCTTGTTTCATTTTATCTTCTTTGCCCGTCTTTCCCGACATCGACGTTTGCTTGAGTAACGTAACAGCACGGTGTTCTTTTTCTTCATCCCACATTCAACATATGTGATATTTCCGGTTACCTACCTACCTACCCTCATTTATAATTGACCGAGATCCATTCATGAGACTACGTACTGACCAACCTTCGGCCTATAGATATACAACCACCGTTGCTGCGCACGGATGTATCGTGTTGAAGCTTACTAACGGAGTTCAGGCATCTCAGTCTTCCTTCACGTATTACGATGCTACCTCGGCTACTTTGTCTGGCGGTGCCAACAAGCGTACGGTTTCAAGTTCCGTCACCGTCGCTGGATATATCGGAAATGGGGGAACCATCACTTTCAACAACGTTGATGGAGGGTCCAATGGAGGAACCAAGCTCTTGTCTTTCGATTATATCAACGGCGACCACACGTTCTCTAACAGTGCTTGTTCCAACTGCCGTAACGCATATGTTAGTGTGAATGGAGGCTCTGCTGTCCAACTCAATATGCCTATTTCTGCTCAAGTAAGTACCGATTTATGTTCAGTCTTCTTCGGCGGTCTCACAAGGCTGATTCGCTCTACGCTCTTTTTCACACCTTCTTTTATAGTCCTGGGATATCCTTCTTTCGGGTTACCTTGTTTCTGTATCAGGATTCAAGGCAGGAAAGACCAACACAGTCGTCGTCTCGAACCCCAGTGGTTATGCTCCCGACTTCTACCGCCTTGGTGTTGCTCAGTAAACGGATCTGGCAGAATCAGGAACTCGACCCCAATATCGATGACGTTTGGGTACATACATAGCTATCAATCAATTAATGTTGTTTCAGTGCTAGATCTCTCGGTGTTTGTTGAAGACAGGGTCGTCAGATGTTATCCGCTTGGGTATGTGCTCGTTTATCCCGGAGATCTGATACAGTGATACCTTTACCCATTTGCCTTTGTGTGTTTATGGTTTCGCGGGACGATCTCCTGGACGATTCTTTTTCAGTGCATGCACAATTGTCTCTCTAGTGGGTGTTCGTGAAATACCCTGGTTTGGATTCATTCATGGGACGTTTGGGAGACCCGGTAACATCAGCACCATACCAAAACAAGGAACCCTCTGCCATCTGGTGACTGCTAACAAAGCAAGCGATTTGGAAGAAATTTGGAAGAAAGCTCTCATGGGTCGCAGATATCAACACTCCATATGCAAAAGTATGCTTGAGACGCTACATGCTACTTAATTCTTGCCGCTCAGATCGCAGCCAAGCTGCCTTCGGGCGCATCAATACATACCAATATCAATATCAATTCCAGGATTCGCTAGAGTGATGACTGGGCAAAAAGGTAGGTTGTCTTTGTTCTTAGCTCTACGTACACCCACAATCATGATCAAGGAGCATGGAGAAATACACACAGGCTGTCAGTGGCATCTTATCAAATCTACTTCCGGTCGGAGGACATTTCCTCGTGGTGAGTTTCATCGTTGTGATCAGGACGCCGGGCAAGGCCCTTATTTTCGGCGACATTGACGTTCCTTATCATCATTGAAGTTTAGATGTGGACCGGGATGAAGCGAAGGGCCGGCGGAACGTCGATCCGATGTAGTTAGTGGGCTTGAACAGTTGAACTTGGAGTTTTTTTTGGCGACGAAATCTGAGTAGCCCTTGAGGTTGTTCGTACCACTTCCGAGTCCCTCGTAGCATCAGAAATAAAGCACTGAAGTTCAATCCACGTTCTCCCATACTTTCCAAATGGATGTGGCGTAATTGCGAAAAAGACTTCGGTCTCATTCGTAGCGAACTGCGAACTATAAACCAACCTGAAAATCATACTAAATCATACAAAGTACAATACAAACTATAATTACCGACCTCTTTCAATTACCATTCATTCAATTGCAAAACCCTATGATGCGTCATCATGGCCGAGGGGTCACACTAGGTCCAGGGCTTCTGACCGAGGTTCAATAAATAGATAGGCCTCTTACATAGCTTGTGCAAGGTGTTTTATTTGAAGGCCTTGCCCCTTCTGCGAAGGACACGGACACCGTCGATCACCGTACGGTGGGAGCGTTGATTCCAATCCTAGGTATAGGATTTGCGTTATTGGTGGGCTTTCGGCACTACATTGACGCGGAACACGTAGCGCGTGGTCGTTCAATTGACTTAAACTAGTACTTACTCACTAAGAGGCGGCAGGCCCCGCGTTTGATTCCGAAGATTAGGTCTCGTAATCCATGTGTCGATTCAGATGTGGGAAGAGGTGGATGCCGGTGGGTGCGCTTTCTATTTCGAGAGGGGTCAATGAAAGATATCATTGGCAGGATAGAAATGGGCTCCCATAAACTTGATATTGTGGAGCGATTGTTATCTTAGCTTGCTCTAGAAGACACGAAAGGAAGATACGATGACTCGGGGAAAATCCAATACAATCAAGTCGTAAATATCGCTCGAAGCCTCACGGAACACTGTTAGTGACCTGGGTGGACGTCATTGTTAATAATTGTGACTGAGAAAGGACGCACGTATAACGTACATACATACAACAAGAATGATTTGAAACAGCTCTCAGACGCTCCCAAGAAGGGGGAGGACTGAGATCAAGAAGCGATAGCGATAGTTCTACATACAACAAAAAATGCAAAGGAAATCATAATTTGAACGCGAGCCCGAAGTAGTCAGTGCAAAGTGCCAATAAATATCATATGAAAAGTGTAGGGGAACAACTGTTAATCAAGACCCTTTCGACGGAAGAAAATTCCGTCGAGAACGTAAAGGTGATATCGCAAAAGGAACAAAGCTAAAATGTGGGATGCACACCAAGTTCGATGATGATGAGCAAGTCTACCAGAGAACGACGGCACTTCTTGCGCCGCAGACACGGAAATGAACGCTTGGCGTTCAACCTCGAGTCGAAAGATGAAAAGGATATAGGAAATAGCAGCACCATTTTCGAGGACTGAGAACGAGAGAAAACAATGGCATCGATATCGAGCCTCGAGATCCACCATCGAAATGAAGAGCCGCATTACGAAGATGAGTCAAAAGCCTACGATGCTCGTCGTAGAATGACCATGAGACCATCAGAATGCGCCGAAAAGATCGCATCGACCTCAAACTGCTCGCACTCTGGAAGATCCACTGAGCTGTGGCTGGGTGCGGAGCCGGTGGGGGATTGTGTTCGTCTGCCAACGGTACCATGAGGCCGATGACTTGAACGCCCGTACCGAGGATCGCTGGGTCCGTAAAGTCGTGCTGCACGCGCTTTAGACGTCGAACCTTGACGGTCCCGCCGACTGGGTGTCGTAACTGGCTCGGGCATTCGATCGCTAAGCAAAAAAGTTAGAATCATGATGAAGAATGAGGATAGAGAAGGACTGAGCACTAACCTGCTATCCCTAGCTTCGACCCTCAACAAGAATTTACCAAACCCAAAGCCCCCATCACTCGGTTGGCCCTTTTCGTTCACGCCCCAGCTCTTGACGAGGTCAACCCACTCTCTGACCCTAACTTCGTCCTTCTTGGCCACAAAGTCATAAAACGGCTTCCCGATAGCAGTAGTCGTATCGCTGATCAAAAGGTCATTCGAGCAGTACATCACAGTACTCGCTCTCGAGAAACGATCAAGGATGAACGCAGTTCTGAAGGATTTAGAAGGGAGATGAGGGAATGTGATGACATCGGGATTCGTGGGCGAAACCGTAGCCAAATCTGTTGGATCATAGGGTCGTGGAGGCATGACGAGTGCAGACGGTGGCGGGAGAACACATGGAGAAGGACTCCTCGTCCTACTTGGACTTCGTCGTCGCCTACTATACTCCGAAGGGAACCTCTCCCGGCTCCTACTTTGGCTTTCACTATTCGTACTCGACTCCGTATTTCGTCTCCTCATTGGTGGCCGGCTGCTTTCATGACCATTCCCGTTTACCCTGTATTCCTCCTCCTCAGACACATAGCCGTGATAGCCATTCATTCTTCTTCGCTCCCTCTCCCTTTCCCTCTCCATCTCCGCATCATCATCAGGATTCGTCAGTGCACTGATACTCGCCCGTCTCGCAGCCTCGCTCTTCCCATCTGCTCCATGCCCGGCTCCGTTCGCCCCTATCGGTCTATTAATCCCTGATCCTAAAATGCCATTTACACCACTCCCTCCTGAAGGCGTTGATACAATCGCTCCTCCTCCTCGGTCCCACTCGGGGGATCCTCGAGCAGCGCCACTTGGACTTATTGAGCCCCGCGGACTTTGACTGCAGTCCTTCTTCTGCGATTGTGATCCCCAAGAAGATGTGGATGGTGATGGTGAGGCTGGTATTGATGACAGCGTCAAGTTGAGGCTTGGAAGGACGGGAGACGGGGGCATGGGTGATCGGTCAGCCCATCTCTATAAAATAGCGTCAACATGAGTACCAAAAACATAAATCGTTTGGAACAAGAAACAAAAAAATGAATAAAATAAAGGAGTGCGATAGAATAGATGAGAAGAGGGCAACGGTCGAAGTAATGTCACCCGTCACGAGAACGTGGATGACAGCGCGGATATCGAAAGCGTTGGAAACCGCGCAACGAAGTTCAGGTCATTAAATAACCAGGACTCGCAAACGCGATGGCGAAGCGCGACAACGAAGCACATGGAAGCACAGAGGACTATACCCGGAGGGCCTAATCCGTAAATGTTTCGTTCGAAAACAGGGCCAGAAGGTCCATGAATCAAAGGAAGCAAAATAAAGCAACAAATCAAAAGTTGGAAATTTGAAAGTTTTCGAATCAGGAATCAACATGACCTGATATCGAAATTAATGTTCAGCTCTCATAATAGCTGAACGTAGACACATGAAAGCTGAAGTTGCTCGTGTCCATGAACCTTTATGGAAGTCAAGCAGATTAAGAAACAGGGAAAGGACAGGACGTAGTGGGAAGGAAGTGTAATCAAGAAGTGTAGACACCTGAGGATAAAAATAAAGCAGGGAGACGAATGAAAGAGGTGCAAGAAGAAGTAAATGGTCAAGACGAAGCACGAAGCACCAAAAAGGCTCCGCGCGTCCGAGACGTGATTACAGCGTCGACGTAACGATCCGCGGGGAGAAGGAATGAGCTGAATGGACGTGCAGAGGCTAGAGCTAGATGGATGGGTGGTGCATGGGGTACCAAGTGGGGGGTACCGTGTGTGTGAATGGAGTTGAGTCGACTCCAAACTCAACGCGCATCACGCCATGACCCATTTCAAAGTCGTCCATCAGTCAACGAGAGCTGACGTGACGTTACCCAAAGGGTAAATAAACCTCGATAAAAATAAAACGAAAAATAAATGAATCAAAATAGAGAAAAAGAGTGAGAAACAAAGGGGTTAAATGAAATGGAGATGCCGTTGGGGGAAACGAAAAACGAAGAAGATTCAGAGGCAAAGAGAAGAGACAAAGTTAAACCTCTGGAAAAACTTTGATAAATGAGGTAGCTTGAAAACGGAGAAGCCCTCAAATCCAAATCGAAGAAAATGATAACGAAAAATCGCAGCAATGATTGTCAAAGAGAAATATGATGCACACGCACCCTAAACTCAAAGTTTGCAGCACTGGGAGTAATGACAGTAATTTCTTGGGCTGTGGATGCGTTGTGCAACGCTTTGGCACCTGGACTGGCAAAGGATACGCTCCCCACGAGAACGTTGTGGACCACAGTTCTATGCGATTGGAGATTGTGATCAGCATCATGTGTATTCCAGTGGAACGCGGGAAAAAGGAGAATGGTTCGATAGATGAAGCATGTGTGGGTGTGGAAGAGACGAAGCAGAGCGGAACATGATACAAGTCTAGGCTTAGCTCATAGCCTATGCGTACTTCCCGTGTCGGAGAATGTATGGAGAGGGGACGGTGAGGTGAAAAAACAACAATGCTTACCTAGACTAGAAGATTCAAGAAGGCGCGGACGATGAAGTGGGTATAGTTATCAGAGAGAGCGAGAGAGTAAGGGGTGCTGGGTGTACTCACGACGCCGCAGAGGACGTAACCTCGGTATGGGTCTTTGTGCCGCATTCGTAGATAAACTAGACATGCAGCTTTATCTTGTTGGATTGTATCACTGTTGTAAGACGCGATTAAAGCAATGGCTGATGGGAGTTGGTGGTACGCACTAGTGGAGCTTTCTGACTCGAGGAAACTCGTCAGGGTGAACGAGTTCAAGAGAGGGTCGCCCAATTAGCTCATGGGGTTCAAATCCTATCCACATGAGAGAGTTGACATGGTGTGAAGAGGAAAATATAACCTGCCACTCACCCAACAGATCTGTTACAGACTCTGTCATGTACAGCCATTTCGCCTAACAAACCAACGGTTTATGTTTCAGCTCTCCATCAAAATCGTTATCAAGGACCACACCTCTTGAGAAAAGTCCACGATCCCAACTAGAATTACCCAGTTTCACGTCAGTAAGTCCGAAGAAAGAGGACAGAGCGAATACGGATACGCACTGAACGATACACAGGGAGGGGGTTGCAGCATTATCCCAGACGCGCAACAAGAACAAGCGAAATAAACAAAGAGATAGACAAGCTCCAAGCTGTTTGCAAAGTGGTAGAGGATAAAGGCGAAGATACGAGGAGGAGATGACGGGGGAGCTGAAGCTTCGGTGTCGGTGAGGGAGAAGAGGAAGGCAAGAAATGTGACTGATGGACCCCGTAAATTTATCTTAATCACCCCATACCTAGTTATTGACCTTAAACTGGATATCTGTGAAATCAAATCTTATCCCGCCCATTCAATTATGTACGCATCTCAAACTTGGACCTGTCCCCATTTTTGGCGCTCAATCGACCATTGTCGGCAATTCATCTAGGGCACGCTAGTCTCCATATGTCGCGGAGTTTTCGTCTAGCCCACTTGTTTTGCGAGATCCAATAGCTACCAGCTTTTTGGTTGGGATCTCGGAGGCTAATAACCCTTTTAAGAAGAAATTTCACGTAGAAGACAGGGACTTACCCAACCATGAGATCTCCCACCTTTGCCCATCACCGAATCCACGATCTCATCGGCGGGAGTCCGTCGTGCTTTCATCGAATTGCCGAAGTCCGCCAGAGGGGTATATGATGTCGACCAAGCAAGGACCGATGATATGTGTCTTCATCGAACAGGGTGAGTGATGGGTGGTGACGTGTTTGTAGTCTGAACTGTTAGGTTATTAGTTTGTCTTTCACCAGGTAGCGATCCATGAATCGAGGTCCTTACATTGCATGACTCTGAGAAGATATGCTATGTATTTGCCTCAAGTTAAAGCATACGTCGTAAGGTCTTCATCTCATCAGAAGCTCTGGTGCAAGGAAATGAGGGCGGCATGCTTACCAGATTCAGAATTGGCGAGGTCTAACGTCGACTGCGCAGCCTCCTGAGGAAGTATGTGGAGATCAGCTTCATACCACGCTGAAATCTATGCGTCGTATCCTCCCAGTCCAGACCTTGCGAATGGAGTATGAATACATCTGAACCCAGATAGCTGCAGCGGCGGACAATTACTTATGCCGCCGCCACCTGTTCAAGACTTGAAGTATTGAAAGGCCTCATATAAGGTTATTCGGGTGGTCTAGGTGATTGACCCACCCTCCAAACAGTATCGTAATTGGTCTCAGCTGACTCGAAATCTAGGAAATGGGCAGGTCAATCACCAGCGAGTACGATGAAACAGCCTACCGCCTTGCGTTCATGAAATCTAGCAATCAAAGAGCTTGAAAAGTAAATGACTCGTGAGTTGGACATCGTATGAGCTTGGATAGAAGTCTGTGGCTCACCCACCTGTAACAACGTTAACTGAGGCTGATTCTGCCGATGTGCTGGCCGCATATAGCGTGCTTTCCTGGTAAGACTGCGCCTTTGCACTCCTTTCTTCTCCATTGAGAGAGAGTTTACGATGAGCCCATAGATCTAGTACGATTTCCACTTCAAGATCCTTTGGGGAAGCCAAGTGACCCGATCTCTGCCAGCAAGGAAGGCTTTACCTGATACCTGAGGCTGTTTACGCATATAACCAGAGAAAATGGGGCGACTAGATCCAAACTTTACTGCAACGTGTAGACCTTTAGGACCGAGTTCCATTATGAACATCACGGAGGATGGTTAAGAAGCCGCATGAATGATGTCGAGGAGCGCGTTTCTCCACGACGCGTCGGGTTTAGCCGGGATCATGAACACGTGACAGATCATGTGCCTTACACGTGCGTCGTGCGAGCGGCTAAACCTGACGCTCCTCGGGCGCTTTACATGAGCGTTTGACGATTCGGACGTTTAGGACTATATCGATAGTTTTTAAGCATCCTGTTGAATACGATGACTTTTGTATCAAGCTGGATGGCATACACCCCTCGCTCTAGATTGTGTCAAGTTACAGGGTGTGCGGACCGGCGTCCAGCCACAGCCCTTGGGTCCTTGGGATGCTAAAGCCAAGCTAAATTGAGTCTAAAGTTTGTTCGACACGAACAAATTACATGCCCTCTTCCTTGTAATACCATTGGCCAAATGTATTCAATCTTATATCGGGAGCCCCACTCTAAGTTTATGTCAGTGAGTCATTTTCCGTTCAAATCCATCCGGATACATGCCAACGCCCAACTTTGAAATCGCTCAAACCTTATCCAGGTCGCTTTGAATGGTTAGCACCTGTAGAGGTCGTTTCAATATATTGGGTCAGGGAGGGATGTCCGTTCCTTTCGAACGCGGATCATTCAGTACTGGTCGCTGATCAGTGCTGTCGGGGCCTGGGTTCTGGAACTCGGGAGACATGCAGTGTGCACGTAAGGGTTTATTTTGTGTTTTTTCTACGGTCTATGAGAGCTTCTTATTCTGTCACTATAACCATAATCACTTCTGGTATGAAACATATTGTCCACCGGAAGCCCAGCCTGATATACATGAGTATCACTTCTACTATTATCTCAAGCATTTTGCTGGAACGCCTCACTACTGAGTTTAAACATTTAGAGTAACCGCATTTTTGATTCCCAAGTCAGAGCGCAGTTCTTAATGAGCATTTCTAGTAGGGCCTGAGAAATAATGGTAAAAACGAGACCGAAGCATATCGCATTTGACAAAGTAGGTCTGCAGCGTGTACACTTCTCTGGGGGCTTACTTACTTGTACGCGCAGCTCAAAGTTAACCTTTGTATTCATTATGTGACCGTAGGGTCAGTAATCGCGATTAGAGGAGCCGATAAGAATTCAAACATGTAATGTTTGTTCACCGGTTATTCAACACAAGACCTCAGGTCATTTAAGCAGAGCCAAAATGGAGCAGTACATAACTATACTGGAATGACCAAAAATCACTCAAAGATGCGTGTGTGAAGAAAAGTCACATTACCGTAGGCTAGTTGGGCGCTTGTCAAGTCGCGGCGACCGTGCTAAGGACCATTGCTCCTCGAGACAACGAGACCTTGCCAGTCCTATCTCTAAACCGGGTTGTTCGGACATCCCAGCATTGCCCTACATCACCGACGGCTCACTCTAAAGTTTATTCGACATGCAAAGGGGACCTGCAGTATGTGGACCAATTCGATTGGTCGAGTCAAGGTAATCTCATACAGATACTCCATCATTCAAAGTGTAATGCCTAGATGTCTGAGTAACAGTCATTTCCCGTTCGATTGGTATCCTATTTTGTTTGCATACGCAAAGTTCACCGCAGTGTTAAACCTTGAATTCTTGTTCGACTTGAATTGTATGAATGATGATAACTCGTTGTAATAGTTTTAGAGTTGATTTGGAGGCACAGGGCATGCTCGCTGCTCAGGGTCCCTCGCAGAGAGTCCGTTCCCTTCGAACGCAGATCATCACGACAGAGTAGACGACTATCTTTCCCACAAATTTAGACTCAGCGACGAATGTCGCCACCATTCCACGAATAAATGACTCAACCCCTATTCAATGGCCAGATCTTTACCAAACGGTATTTGAGTGGGTGCGTTGGCTTGACTGAAACAGGCGCTATGGAGAGCTCGACATACTCAAAAATATAGGTAATATTCTTGTATCTTCTGTTTTAAGCTTATAACAATCATTCATCGAACAAAGTACCTACAGACCTATGCAAACATAACATCAAACTAAGCTCCCATATTCACCATTCAATCGCAATCAGCAAAGTCAAACCCGTTTAGAGTCAAACAGTCTGTATTAGAAGAACCATCCGGTTTCAAGGTAAAACTCTCTTCTTGCCTCTGATAGTATCGATGGGCAATCTCCCATACGATGCCCGAGTAGTATGCGGCCTCTGATAAAACACCGTGAAGCTTGAAGTAGCGTGGGTCAGGTGGGAGGATGGGGGAATAGGAAACGTGCTCTGTATCCCTGACTATTTCAGATACGAGTTCGAGTCCATAAGCTGTGACGACTTCCCATCGATTGGATGGTTTCTGTCAGGCGTTTCATCAGGTATCATACATATAGATATAGAAGTGAGCGTTTTCGTACCTCCCTCCAAAGCGCGAATCTTTGGAACAAGTGCGAAGCGTTGCAGTTCAAAGCAAACATATTCTGGGGACCTCTCAGGGCTTTTCTTTCCTGCTCCATATCGACACCTCCATATTCTGAGCACCTGTGAGGGTTTTTTCTAAAGCAGACATCGCAATTATGAGGATCCGGATCAGTCTTCTAGGTGTACGCAGGGTGTTGATGCTGTTGACAGCCTGCTGCTCGTACGCGTCTTAAATATATACTTACATTTGAAGTCCGATGCTATCAAATTGCCCCTAGGTAAGTATCTCAATCACGAAGAGATATTAAGCAGGGAGCTTGATGCTGATATCAACGGCCCGGGCTTGTAGTTTATGAGCGCCCACAAACCCCTGATGCTATTTTCTTGCTTCTAATTCGCAGCTGGGGGCCGATCTCCCAAGAATATGATTTTCGTCTTTATCAGGGTAAATACTTGCGCAGATGTCGATGGACACTTCTATCGCCCACGAGGCTGGTGCGACAACTTGAATTCATGGACAATGTGCTTGTCTCGGAATCATTTATGAAATAGCACAGATCTTAGGCCTTCGAAACATGTACTTGTGCAACCGAGTTGGTCGGTGAATTGCGTTGCAATTTTCATTATGGGTGTGGCTAGAACTTGGAGCAATGCGAAGCTCTGTATTGACGCCATGGGCACTCTCGTTCGCCTGGTACGAGGCAACTGTGACTCAGGGCTTTCGTAGCTGTACAAGTATCTCTAACGGCTTGAAGTATCCACTGTCAGAAAATGCATAACAACTGAGAAATTGGGCATCTGAGAAAGTCGGAAAAGCAACCGAATTATTATTATGATGCTCATCGTTGTGAGAAATGACGACGAAAGAAAACCAGGAACGCTCACACTGGCAGGAACAATTGAGACTTGGTTGAATATTACAAGGGCGCGCTTTGAAACGTCCGGTGACGGTGGCTATACTTGAAGTGCGCAATGTAGCACAAGATTTGCTCCATCGCAATCCATTGGATGATTCAAGTCAGACAATCATGAGGTGGTGCGCGCACTGTGCGCGTGTGCCGGCCGGCAGGACACGATCAATTCCCACGCACGTCGGCAACTTGCTGGGCTACGGATCAGCTACGGATCAATTCGACGCTCATGTTTCTGTGTTCCGTCAGCTCGTCCTCTTGTGTCTTCCACCATTATTGAACTGCACCGGAGTTGCATGGACCATATCTGCTCAGCGCTCACCAGTGATCATCCAATTCCTAATATGATGTCTCTTCATTTTTCTGAAGATCATTCCCAAGACCTGTCAAGTTTCAACTATGGCTTGTCAAGCTAAAATCCACCGAAAGAACCCTTGGCGAGAAAGAAGGTCAAAACCAAAACCAAGGACATCTTTCATTCGGTGTCGACATACAAAAGGTCAGTTTCTAAGACTTTCGTGAGAATAAGAACACTGATGTTCGACAATCTTAAATAGCGTCATATTACAACATTTGTTATGAATACTAGGATTGTCAGTGGATGTTAACGAAGGTGGCCCAGAGTGACATCCAATACCTGAGTTGATCAGGGTCCTTCGAGGTATAAGAGCGAACAGGATTTTATACATGTCACTTCAGCATTCGCTCTTAGACGGCTGAAGACAAACACGACAACCCAGACAGCGATGCGTGCCCCATTACTCACCGTGTACCTTGCTACGGCCATTAGCGCAGCCTTGGCCGCTGTGTATCCTGGAGACATTGTCCAATACTGGTGAGGTTATTTTATCTTTTGTCCGCATTTCGCTTTTGCTAAGGTTTGCATCTAGGAACAACAAATTCGTTGAATCCCTCAACACATCCACTCCACGCTTCGGAGGCTTCCACGAGGCCTACGCAGGCGCGTACGTCCACACGGCAGTTCTCGTCGCTGCTGAGGACGCGCAACGCCAATCGCGAACTATTCAGCAACTTTCTGCCAGCTATGCTGCCCACGACTCCCTTGTGCACATATTCTTAAACCAGTACCAACGCATTGACGCATTCCTGAAGGAAATCGAGAACGCCATCCAGCCAACTGCTGCTGAGTCGACTCAGGCTCGAAGAATTGGCGAAGCTGCTGCTGCTAAGGTGGAGCGAGCTCGTGCTGGTGATCAAATTGCGAAAGTATGTACTATTTCATTGTCATTCACAACGCCTTTCTGACCTCTTGTTTACTCAGTACTTTAGGTACGACTTCCAGGCCCCTGCCCCAGGTGTCTACCAGCCTACACCCCCCAACAACCCCTTCCCTGCTTCTCAGCAAGGTCGCTACGTCAAACCATTTGCTGGCATTAAGGATGTGCCAAGGTGGGGCCCACCACCAGCGGTCAATGGCGACGCGTACGAGGGACACCTAAGGCTTGTCAAAGAGAAGGGTGCCAAGACCAACCACACCAGGACCGCGGACGAAACCCATGTAAGTTGACCGATATTCTTCCAGAGAGCGTACTCTGACCTCGCGCCCGCTCTAGATTGGATACTTCTGGCTGGAGTCATCCATCACCTTCTGGAATCGCTTTGCATCTGCTGCTATTGGTAACTCTTTGCAAAGCAGCGTTCTTCAGTCGGCACAATTTTACGCGAAATTGAACTGGGCCATTTCCAATGCTGGAATCGTCGGGTTCACTGCTAAGAACACTGTATGTTATGCTTCGCCATCATATAACTGAACTTACTAACTCGAGACTTGCTACAGTACAACGCTTGGCGTCCTATTACCGCCATTCGCTACCCTGGTATTTTCCTCAAGTCAGGTAACAGCCTCACAGACCCCAACTGGGAGCCCGTTGTCTCTACACCTGGGCACCAAGACTATCTCTCAGGACATGCTGTATACGGAAGTGCTGGCGGTGGTGTCATCAGACGCCATCTCGGAAGCGACAATTTCAGCCAGCCAATCACCATTTCCAGCTTTGTGACTGCTGATGGTGTCGGTCAGCTCACTCGCACGTTCACTTCTGTTTCTCAAGCTGTGAAGGAGAATGGTGATTCTCGTGTCTTTGTTGGTGTTCACTTTGATTTTGCTAGCGAGGAGGGAAATAAGGCTGGAGACGCTGCTGCTGATCAGGTCTGGCGTAGGAATGCTAAAAACTATCTGTAATCGTAATATGTTTAGGTTTTTAACGTAAAATGTAGGGGGAATCTGGGCGAATTATTGAATATATTTTCTTCTATATGTTGTATGACCTTGGCCTAAATGTTGAATCGTGGATTGAGTTTCGGGCCTATATGTACTATTTCGAACGTGGCTCCTGCGAAAACCGTTTTAGAACGAAGCCCCTATCTTTGAAAATCACTTGTGACGTGGGCTGTCACACCCAAGTTTTCATCTTTGGCGCAATGAAGACGCCATCGTCGACTTCATCCTCGTTCCATCACCTTCGTGATCTCATCTAGACATGGCCTCAGAGAACGCAGACAGCTTGGTTATCTCTAATGACCCTCTTCATGTCAGTAAGCCAACGTTAAAATGCAATGCATGAAGCGATTTACTGATGGGGAACCGGTCAACTCGCAGCCCGCCAATCTCATCCCTGAACTCTGTCGATCATTCTATCATGTATGAATGAAAGTTTGAAAAAGTATTAAATCTCAGAAGTGATTTATATTGGATCTATAGTTGGGATGGGTTACAGGAACGGGTGGAGGTATTTGTATTCGCGCAGGGTGAGTGAAGTCGTGGCTGTAACTTTTGCCTTTCGTTGGCTGATCAATGATCTCATTACTTATCGTTATTGTATTATGTGCGTGATGATCAGGGATAAAGTTTACATAGCCCCCTCAGGAGTGCAGAAGGAACGCATTGAGCCTACGCATATCTTTGTGCTTCCATACCCCCAAGTCGAGCCATCTCCTCACACCGATCGCGTCTTCCTTCGCCGGCCTGCGTTGAACTTGAAGGAATCGGCGTGTACTCCGCTTTTCTGGAACTCATTTGATCTGAGGAATGCTGGGAGCTGTATTCATACGCATTCCCAACATGCAGTTATGGCGACGTTGTTGTGGGACGGACCGGTGTTCAAAATATCTCATCAGGTACGTCGTGGCTTACTTGGTATTAAACTCGAATGTTGAAAATGGTTCGTTATCTAGGAGGTAACTATTTTTATTCGTTGATAATTAATTTTCAGTAATTCGTATGTTTCGGATTCGCAGATGATCAAGGGCGTTCGCATCGCTGGCACAGGAGCCGCGTTGTCATACCTCGATACTCTCGAGGTTCCGATCATCGAAAACACTCCCAACGAGGAGGATCTGAAGGATAGCATGGCTGAAGCTATGGTCAAATACCCTAACGCCGCTGGTGTGCTTGTTCGACGACATGGTGTTTATGTTTGGGGTAAGTCATCCTTCCGAACATCCTAACGAAGTCGTTGACATTTTTTCGTAGGCTTGGATTGGGAGAAGGCTAAAACTCAAACAGAGGTAAGGGTACCGCGTCAAAATATCAAACTTAAGACTAAATTGCTTGTAGTGCCTTGATTACCTCTTCGAAATCAGCGTGAAGATGAAGCTCGCTGGCCTTCCGACCTTGTTGAACGCAGATTGATTGTATATTAATGGTAGGAAATGTATATATTGGCAGATTTGTGATCACTGTTTATTCATCTTTACTGGACGTCTTCCAGCTGCGGTAACCGGACCTGTGATTGCGGTCTCGTGAGGACTCCTAAGTGTTAAACGTAAATATGGTACCCTGCATACCGAATCCAAAACGTTGAATTGGTTCATCATCTGACCAAGTTATCTACTTCCGATCATTGTGGGCGCTCTCTGAGTGTCAGAGAATTAATCCCAAAGCTATCTATATCAATCCGAAGTATCGAGGCCATCTGCGATGATAAGTGATCCCTCTCTTGATCCTGTACCAACAACAGCTCCAGCAGAATGTCTGATTCTTCCGACGACCCCCGATTTCCTTCTCTAGAGCTCCCAGAGCATCCCTCTTTTCTCACTGAGGGTGATACTGAGATCGAAAAGGCGTATCAATCGTGCCTTACATTTGAACGGGAAGCGCAGGTATCAGATTCAGTCGCGGGACTTCTTCGTGCTCGCATGATGGGCAATCTAATCATCAGAGCTGGCAGTGCTGAAGCTCAAAGGTATATCGCGCGCTTGATCAATAGGTGTACCGAGATTCCTGAAGAATTTCGTACACTTGCGGCTGGTATATGGAGACATATTATTTACCGAGGTGCGTGGCTCTTCACGATGAACTGATAATTTCTGATATGTTGATGTCGCCATATCCATCTATAGCTATGCGGATCATTCCAACAATAGTAATGGCTGTTGACCGTGAAGACTTACCTGATGCTGCCCCAGAAAATGCTGTAAGACTCAAGTGTATCGTGAATTTTCTGTATCATTTAATATCGACTTTTTTTGAATGTATAGGTCTTCGAGCGAGACGACTATCGTTGCTTCATTACAAAGAGCGTTGACCCTGTATACGTCCGTTCTGACCCAGAGAGACATAAAAAACTTTTGGATGAAGGGTACAAGCCTGCTTTGGTTGTTCCTACGAAGATTCTTCCCTCTAAACTCAAGGATGAGACGATCATGAAGTCCAGTGATGGTCCGGAGCCTCATGAAACGTTGACTGTCCGACAGTTTCTCAAATCGTATGGAGGCGTTGATATAGTGGAGGAACGGAGTCAATTGAATGGTGTTCAGAATATGGTTGTCCTAAGTTACGGTGCTTCGGAATTGTTTCAAGGGCTCGGGTTATGGCTCAAGGAGGTGCGCGTCAAGTTTGCCTTCTTCCTGGTTTCGTATTTAATTTCCCGCTGATATCCCAACTTCATAGAAACCGAACAACCGCTGGCAGGTCCGCACCCTCCATAACATTGATCTCATTCCGAAAATCCAGCGGGATACTGAAATTATATCTTATTACCCAATCTTTCCCCCTGATCCACGGTATTTCAAGCTGCATGCAGCTTTATCAGAAGTGGCCTATTATTCTGGACTTGGACACGAGATTCACCGGCGTTATGTTCAGAGGGAGAATCAAAAGATGTTCAACACTTTGGAGCCTGATGGCTCTACGCCGGTTGTTGATGTTGTGATTAGCGGATGGGATTTGGCGGACTGCGATTGAGTGTCGCTGGGTGATTCGATTAGTAGGGTGGATTCCGATGATATTAGTTATATCCTGTGTTGGTAGCGTCTCTTTATGGGTGTTCATTCCCAAGTCTTCAGTAACCAAGTGTTTTTGTTTTTTTCTTGAGCGTCGAATCTTCGAATTCTCGTCTCTATAGCTATGCCGCGAGAGCCGAGCAATGGTGGGAAATTGAACGAGTATTGAATCTCCGACAGCGTTCATGCCGGTACTTATTTGTTTGACATCAGTGAACGTTTTCAAAATCCAACCATCCTTGAAGGAGCCCAGATTATCGAAAACACTTCTAACGAGGAGGATCTATGTCAAGTATAGCATGTCTGAAGTTATGGTCAAGCATCCCATGCTGCTTGCGTGCTCGTTCGCCAATGTTAAACGTAAAGGTGTTACCCCTGCACGGAATCGAATTCAAACGTTCATCATCTGACCAAGCTATGTAATTTCTGATCATTGTGGGTGCTCTCTGGGTGTCAGAAAATCAATCTCAAAGCTATCTATATCAATCTGCAATATCGATCCCACCTGTGATTTCAATCCCTCTCTGTCTTCTTGCTCCTCCACTGAATGTATGATCCTTCTGGCGAGCCCCGGTTTCCTCCTCTCGAGCTACCAGAGAATCCCTCTTTTCTCGATGGTGATGCTGGAATCGAAAGAGCATATCAATCATGTCTCGCGTTTGAACGGGAAGCGCAGACGTCAGATTCACTTCCTGGTCTCCTACGCGCTCGCATGCTTGGGAACCTGATTATCAGAGCTGGCCATGTTGAAGCTCAAAGATATATCGCAGAGTTGATCAATCGGTCCACTGAGATCCCAGAAGGATTTCGGAAGCTTGGGGCGGGTATATGGAAGCACGTCTTCTGTCGAGGTTCGTGCCCATTCATAATGAATGTATTGGTTCTGATATGTCACTATTTCCAGTGATAAGGCATCCTCCGACGATAGTGATGCCATATGAGCGTGACTATTTACCTGACATTGCCCCAGAGAATACTGTAAGCATAAAGTAAATTGCCAACTTTGCGCTACTTAACTTCGATTTCTGGACAGGTATTCCAGCGAGACGATTTTCGCTGCTTTATCACAAAGAGCATTGATCCCGTATACGTTCAAGGTATTCCTGAGAAGGAGACACTTTTAAGTGAAGGATATCAGCCTTCTTTGGTTGTCCCGACAAAGATTCTTCCCTCTCGACTCAAGGATGCGGCAATGATGAACCTTTCATCTGATGCTGAAGAAACCTTGACCGTCCAACATTTTTTCAAGGCGTACGGAGGTGTTGATATAGTGCAAGAGCAAAATGCTCTGAAAGGTCCCCAGAACATGGTTGTCCTAAGTTACGGTGCTTCGGAATTGTTTCAAGCACTTGGGTTATGGCTAAAGGAGGTGCGCTTTGAATTATTCCTGGGATTTTTACGCGCGTTGAGGATTGTGCTTCATAGAAACCGAACAACCGCTGGCAGGTCCGCACGCTTCATGGCATTGATCTCATTCCGAACATCATATGGGATACAGAAATTGTATCTTATTACCCCATTTTTCCCCCTGATCCACGGTACTTTAAGCTTCACGGAGTTCTAGCAGAAGTAGCATTTTACTCTGCACTTGGAGACGAGATTTATCGACGTTATGTCGAGCAGGAAAATGAGGGGACATTCGACGCTTTGGAGCCTGATGCTTCCACGCCGGCTCAGGCTGTTGTGATTAGCGGGTGGGATTTGGCGGACTGCGATTGATTGTCGGATAAATTTAGTAGGCGCGCCGCGCAATCGACCTGTGAATTTGCGATGCTTCACATACTTGAATTTACTCGCTTTTTACAACGGTTCGGACCCACCCTCCACTGTTCAGAAGTGTCAATCTGATCTCAGATTCAATCTCCGAAGGGGTGGATTGAATATGCCGTTGTTTGTTTGATTTAAAAGGCGACGGATTGTTGTCAATTGAATACGTGCTGACAGGTCGCGACTCGTGTTTCTCCTCAACCACCATCACCGTCTGTTTGTGTCTCTAGATTACAGCGTTCCGCCAATAATATGCGTTATTTTCATCCATATTGTCGCGAAAGTTCCTCAGAAATCCACATATCTCATAATATAGCCGAGTTTCATGAGCCCTAATTTTTTCCGAAATCGACTCTACCCGTAAACTCAAGCAAGATATCTGACCTCATTCACGACACTCGTAGCTTGACAGATTCAAGGTTGGGCCGAGACAGAGGAATTTGGATCCGGAATTCAATTAGTAAGTTAAACCTCCGAGTATGAACCTATTAATGGAGCGGTGACTGAGCTTCTTGACGTGTCGCACAGGTGGGCACCGGTTTTTGCCGTGTGTCAGTCATTTCCTGTTCAGAAACGCAGGCAACATGAGGACACCCTAGAAATTGAGAAAGCACCCTGGTCGATCAAGACTGGAAGGTGCTCGAAAATGAGAGCAAGGCAAGCTATGGTAATGTTGTGACTTCTCAGACTCTCCAGCTCGTCGCAATTCGTGGAAGTTGCTCGTCCACATCCACACTCTCCATTGCGTGTTAACCTCGAAAGGTTTTGCAGGAACTCATTGCCATGGACAATAAACTGCATTAAAACTGATCATAGCGCAGCAATAACAATTTTCACAATTCTCAATTTGTCCGGCGATCCTGGCGTTCACGACGCTTCCTGGTTGCAGCCGATAAGGTGTAGGGTTCATAGCAAACAGGGGTCTTTTATGTGCCGAGTGAATAATGGGCAGTAACATTTAACTGCTCCTACACACAGGACTTTTGAGACTCCTCCCTCGCATCAACTCCCAAAATACCCTTCGTCTGCTACAGGAAAAATAGGTAAGTAACATTCGCATCTTCACTGATGAAAGCTCTCTGACTCTCTCCAAGAAATGCCACAACTCCTTCGGATACCCAGCAAAGCGTCACTTTTGACTCGCGGTTTGAGCGAAATGCAGAGTAGTCTTGTCAAAAAGACCTGTCAAATGAAGGCGCCATCCTTGGGGCGAAGTGACGATATCATCATTGCGTGAGTTCAATTCCTATGCGGCAGAAGTAGCTTGACTGAATCTGAGTGATATTGTTAGGGTCATGGGCCCAACGGGTGTGGGCAAGAGCAATGTGAGTATACTGTTCTGTACTCTGTGACTTTGTCTAACATGGTTATTGCTTAGTTCATTGAAAAGCTTACTGGGATGTCGAAAGTCGAAACGCAGGGAATTTCAAGTCAAGGATTGGCCTCATTTACGTCTGATATTGAGACGATCCGTATTTACGGTCATCCTAAATATGGAAGCCGTATTGTCCTTGCAGATACACCTGGCTTCGACGATACCCATCGCTCAGACATGGAAATCTTGGTTCTTATCAGTAACTGGCTCAAGGCACGGTATGATCGTGTTGATCTATGCATTGCGACCGCTATCTGACCTTTAATCAGCTATGAATCTGGTGTCCTCCTGAGTGGCATCATCTACCTCCATCGTATTTCTGACAATCGCATGTCAGGAAGTCCTGCACGGAATCTGAAGATGTTCGGAAAACTTTGTGGTGATTCAGGCGCGAGGCGCGTTGCTTTTATCACGACTATGTGGGATAGGGCGACGGAACCCGAGAAGCTGGCAACGTACGAGAATAGGCAGAACCAGTTGAAGGCATATTGGGCGGTACGTTTTTTGTCGATTGAGTCGCTGCGTATTTTTCACATGATTAACAGCCCATGATTGACCAAGGCGCGCAAGTGGGAAAGTTCGATAATACGACGGACTCAGCATGGCAAGCCCTATCATTACTGTTACCGGAATCTCGTCAGCTACCTCATAAAAGATTCAGTCTGAAGCGGACAAATTCACTCCCTACGCCTTCTACTCCCATCGTTACAACAAAGGATGACTCAGATACGCGTTCCGTCACCCTATCTGTGAAGTCGACCTCGACGAGTACACTTCGTATGATACGGGACAAGGTGTCTTCTATGGAATGGACCCGTTTCGTTCATTGTGGCGCCGAAAGCTCACCAACTGAAACGATTGCTCCATCTACGTCCTTCGACATTGCTGCGGATTCTGTGGTAAAGAAACCTGTACCTCATCATGGCGAAATCAACAGTGTTGTATTTCCGACAGATGATGTCAAGTCTCCATCGATAGAGGCTTTAGGCTCTGCAGGAGTTCTTTGGGAGGCGGCTGATCGCGTGTTGATTGCAGGCCAGCCCTCGACCACGCGTTCGACACTGTATCTGTCGATGTCAGAACTCAGCAACCAGCCACCTGCTCACTTACGAGCACCCAGCCTTCCGACTCAAGTTAACCCACCTCCTACTTGCGACGTTACAACAAGTCCCGTTTTATCCTTTGCGACTGCGCCTGAACAGCCATTATCTGCGATTTCCAGCTCTTCGCGTTACTCGCAGGAATCCCTTCCGTCTACAGTGATCGGGTCGACGGCATCGAGCATCACCATAACGCCTGATGTGAACGAAGACGAAGATCCAAACAGACCAGGCACTATCGACGAAGGCGACTTTGTCCTCGTCGACGCACCTACAACCATACTCCATGTCCAATCTGAACTTGTTCACGAACACAAGAGGGTGCATGAAACGGACGCGGCGCAGACGTTATATTCCGGGCTTCAAGCTATTCTGCATGAGAACCGGAAGAACCTGCAAGCTTTACTCCGTCAGAGGGGTGCTCAGATGGACGATGCGGTGAAGGCGACGCTTGAGCAGAATATTGACGCTTTGGAGGCGCAGTTTCAGGAGACGTTTAAGGAGATGAAGGGTTTGGAGGTGGCCCCTTGGAGACGTGTATTTTTGAGGGTTACGCCTTCGGGATTAAGAGGTAAAACGGTACGTTTTTTGTGTGTTGTTATTGATGTTATTATTGATGTTGATGAGCTGAATCGTTTTGTTTTGACTTTTTAGCGTGCGCTGGATTTGGGTCCAACGTAGGATGTCGTACTAAATTTGACAAATGACGAATTGGATAGTTCAAGCTCCCCTTTGTGACGTTATATTTTATGATTTTAGATGTTCGTTCACTGTATGGTATACTGATGTCGAACCGAACACTCTCCAGTTTGCGAAAAGAAGTCGACGCTTGGTCGGGTAAATTGCATTACCGAGGCTTCGGTCCTTTTGGTGGAAGGCTTCAGATCATACGGTGTGAGATCCCTCATTTATAATGGACACTTCTGAACGTACAAAGAAAACGTGTACATGAATTCGAAGTTGCAGGTGAGTTTACACTACGTCTTTTCCTTGAATCCGTATTTACCATACTTGAATGTTTTGTTGTATATATCCCACAGGTTTTTGATATCTTGTCGCAAATGGACCCCTTTCCAATCCAAAATCGAGAAGTCAGCAACGAAGAGGGCTCCTTTGCTATTTGTCAAGATATTGACAGGATTGATATCACAATGCCTCAAACCGATGCGCTTAAACGACATCAGAACACCTAGAAGGAAATAGCTGCAAGAGAGGAACCGGTATTTGGTGAGCCGCGAGTGTGAAGCTAGCACAATAAAATCCACTTACTACTCTTCGTCAGACATCTTAACCTGCTCACACGAAGTTCTGGTCCTCCTATGCTCCCTAAGTTGCAAGCTTATTCCGCCATCCTGCATCAACAATGCGTATCCGTAATTTTTGGGGGCTTTAAATGGCCCGTGAACGCCTAGAATGCCATCCCGTATACCCTCTGCAGCCAATTTTTGATAAACGGAGGCCTCGCTTTTTAGATTCGCCCTGCAATCTTTGTCCCGATGAGACACCTTGAGGACCAACTTTCGGGACACAGTCTTCAGCGCCTCACTTTCCTCCGCTTTAATCCACAATACTGCCGTGCCTCGATACGCTGAACCCGTGTTGCCATACCCTAACCATTTCTGAGCGACGAATTCGACGATGTCGACCTGCGTATGGATGGTCCTCCATTTCGAGTTAGAGGTATCAAAGTGCGTCGGATGATTATCAAACATCTCGGACGGAGTGAGAGATTTTGTGATTCTGAGAAATGATGTGGGTGTTTGGGAACGAAGGGTGCCAAAATTGAACCTGAGATTTAGGATCCTTTTCGAGGCCAGAGCCTACATAAACGAGTAAAATGAGTAAGTGGGAGTTTATATGATGTAAAGCTGGAATTCAGTACCTCATTGAATGCTTCATCGTCCAGATGGTCCTGTTGGTTTTGACTGTTTTCCACGTAGGCGCTCGGCTTGATCGCGTCAACCGTCAGTGCGTTCTCGGCTTCCTCCTTCAAATGAGACGCTCTTCCCAAAGCATCTTTCAGAATCATGCAGTATAGGCCGATGTGTATGCCCCCATACTCCTCTACGGACTCCGGGTCGATTACATCTGATAGAAACAGTGAGTTTGATGTTCGATGTCGTACGGCGACTCTCTCCTTCGTTCCACAGCTGATGATGGAAAAGGTTGCATCTATAGAGACCATTTTTGCCCATAACTACATTGGAAACATAGTGAATATCACAAATTACTAGTAGGCCGGGAGAATGATGAAAATACACACCCGTTGGAGTAGACGATCACGCAGTAGGTCCTCTTCAGACTGTGCGTAGTCTGGTTCTGTGCGCGCTTCCCACACATACCGGTATTTGTCCCAGTATCGCTCTCCAAAAGAATTCTTATAATCTCTTCGAATACGAGATGGGCCACCCATGTAAGTTCGGACAAACTCTTCGTTGATCTCTTTCTCCCCGACAACACCCGCTGGAAACTTCCATCTGAAATGTTTCGTCTCTCCCACAGCACCATCCAAAAACCGCTCAGCCAATTCAATTGGAGGAAGCACATAAAGCACCGCAAGCTCACTCCCCACTCCTTTAAATTTCTTCGCAATCTCATCATGGCTGGGTAATCCGTCAGTTGCATTCTGTTCGTAACGGGGAAGGCAGAGCGTAGTGTAGCGCTCGAACGGGGTCCAAATTCCTGCATTCTCATACGAACTCAGAATCATCTTCATTGGGTTCCACGCTTTGTGTTCTGGATGAAGAAAAAGGGCAGGAGCAACTTGCGAGGCTGCATAGCCAATGGAGTCCAAGTAAAGGTTGGAAACCTCTTCCAAAGAATCATCGCGTTGTAGATGCTTGGGCTGAGGCTGATGCGGAAGGAAACTCGGAGGCTCGGCGCCATCGGCCATGCCAGGGAACAAATGCCCGTTTGTGCTGAACTCGCGGAGAGCTTCTTCGAGAGCGTTATGCAGATCTGACACCATATCTGGAGCTCGGATGACCCTCTTTAGCACGAGGTCAGGCGAGATATGTTCGTCTCTCAATTGAAGACCGGTATTGCTGGAAGGTCGTGTTTGTACGGTTGGAGCTTGATATGACTTAAAGAATTCTTTCTGGAGCCGCATTTCCAACGTGTCCTTGAGAAAGTGCCTTGCGTTATTGTAGCTGAGTTCGGCGTTTGACATGCTCATGAGCGATGTGTGCAGTAGGGAGAGGAATGGGAAAGAAACGTTGTGAGTCTTTACCATTTTATATACCTGCTTGATCATTGCGCCCACAATTCCGAGTCATAGGTAAGTGCCTGATGCTATCGCATTCCCTGAGTTAAACAAAGCATCACCTCAGGTTCACCATTTGTAAACTTAGTCAGGGCTGTGGTATGCTGTCGAGCAAGTCGGAACAACGCCCCGCAGCTACAATGGAGGGCAGCCAACGCGTTCAAAACTATTACGTGTGCAATTCTGAGTGTTGACCACAAATATGATAAAAATGAGTCGTAAAATTGTAGATCTAGAGCTTACAAGCGAAAGGTTTGAGCAGTCATGATTGTACTAGTGCCGTTATGTACTACATATCATCGGATTCATATTTACCGTTCTGGAACTTCTTTTGATATATGTCTGCTAGAGTCTCAACGTCCTTTCTCCAAGACTCACAGACGTCCGTCCAATATGATAGAGAAAAGTCGGCAACGAATAGTTCTCCTTTGTTGTTTATAAATATGTTGGAGGGGCTAATATCTCGGTGCCTCAAACCAATGCGGTTGAACGAAAGCACAACTGCTAGCAGAAAGTGACTAGTAGTAATGATGAGATTTTTGTGTCAGTGAACACGTTCCGCTGAGGAAATGAAATGATAGACGTACTACTCTTCGTCCGACATTGTGACCTGCCCACAAATTCCCGTTGGGATCCTCTCATATTCCCTCTGCTTTAAATCAATATCTCCATCCTCCATTAGCAAAGCATATCCATCACTTCCTGGATCCTGAAATAAGCCATGAACACCTAATATACCATCCCGCACACCATTTATAGCGAGCTTTTGATAAACGTCGAACTCCTGCCTTAGACACGCAGCTGAATCCTGTCTCCGATGCGACACTTTTACAACCAAGCCCCGAGCCACAACACGGCGACCTATTTCTTCACTGTTTTGATCTGATTGGATCACAAGCACCGCAGTACCTCGATATGCAGATCCAGTGCTGCCTTCCCCCAGCCACTCCTGAGCCACAAATTCAACGACGTCATTTTCTGTATGCCTGGACTTCCATTTCCGTTTTGAGGGATCAAAGAGCTTTTGCGGCGAAAGAGGAAATTGACCATGGGGAGTGAGGGATTTTGAGATTCTGAGAAATGAGGTGGGGGTATTCGAGCGCAGGGTGTCAACGTTGAACCTGAGATTCAAGATTCGTTTTGATGCAAGTGCCTATGAACCAAGCCATGTGAGTGGTACACCATGCCAATTTGTATAGGATAAAGTCGCGAGTACCTGATTAAACACTTCCTCATCGAATTGGTCCTCCGAGCTCTTTTGGGCGCTAGAGTTGCAATTGATAGCATCGACGATCAAATCATCCTCATCTTGCTCTCTAAGTCGAGACGCCCTCTCCATGGCATCCTTCAGAATCATACAGTACAGCCCAATGTGGATCCCGCCATATCCCTCAACTGATGGTTCGATTATATCAGATAAGAATAGTGATTTTGATTCTCGATGCCGTATTCCGATTCGTTCTTTGGTTCCACCGTTAATGACACAAAAGGTGGCGTCTATGGAGACCATTTTTGCCCATATCTATATTATGTAAATGATATGGTGAGTATCGTGTTTTTAAAACGTAGAGATGTACGCACTCGTTGAATTAATAAATCCCTCAAGAGTTCCGTTTTATACTGTACGGCCTTAGTCTTGCCCCGCGCTTCCCACTCGTGCTGGTACTTGCTCCAGTACTTCTCCCCAAAGGAATTACTACCATCACATGGGTAGCGAGACGAGCCACCCATATAGGTCCTAACAAACTCTTCAGTGAGCTCGTTTGCTCCCTCAACTCCGGATGGAAGCCTCCATCTAAACGCTTTCTCTTCCTCAACTACAGCTCCATCCAAAAACTGTTCTGCCAATCTGGTTGGAGGAAGTACAACAATGACCGAAAGTTCTTCGTCCTCGTTAACCACCCCTTCGAACTTGCCTGCAATATTATCATGAATATCCGATCCAGTAGCCCCTTCTTCTTCAGAATTGTAAGCTGGAACCCTGAGTGTGAGCCAGAGCAAGAAGGAAGACAGGTCATAGTCGTGATGGATGAATCTCATAGGATTCCATGTTTTGTTCTTTGGATGAAGACAAAGGGTAGGTGCGATGTGTAGTGCTGCACGGCCGATCGAAGTCAAATAGATGTTGCCAATGTCTTCTAAACACTCCAGGTCTCGAGGTTTGGGCTGAGGCATCTTTAAGGGCTTTGGGGAGCCTGAGGTTCTGTCTCCAGACGGAGGAGAACTTGTGGAACTGGTCATACCGGGGAACAAATGTCCCTGTTCTGCGAAGGTTCGGATAGATTCATCGAGTAGGTTTTGTATATCAGATGTTAATTCTGGTGCGTGAATGACCCTCTGCAGCACATGCTCTGTCGAAATATGCTCGTCTATCAGCCTTAGATCAGCGTTGGAGGAAGGGCACATCGGCTTTGGATTGCCTCGTGGCCCAGAGTATGATGTGTAGAATGCCTTGGGGATATGCATATTCAGTGCGTCTGCGAGCAAGTGTTTTGTGTCTTCGTGGGTGAGAGGTGCAGTTGGCATGGTGTCTACTGAACTGAAGGGATGTAGAGGGAATAAGAAGGAAATGCGTTGATCCTGTGCACAGAATCATCGTCTCTGGATATATCTAGCTGATCAATGCGCCCACAATTGAGAATCGCGTATGTGTCAGTGGGTGACATTTCCCGAGTAAAAGAACCATCGTGACAGCGTGCACGCAGTACAGGGAGGCTGTGTTTTGCTTTAGAGCCCTAATATTTATTATGAAGGCCATATTTACCGTGAACCAATAGCATTCTTATAATAATTCTATCACATCGATAACAACGCCCACTTTGATAAGCGCCTGCGATAATCGCTTGACACATTCCAGAGTAAAAAGCAAGGTTCACATTTTGCTGGATCCTTATGCACTGCACATTGTACTCCCTCCGTATTTGAGTGGGTTCTATAAAAAATTTCCAGTGAAAGTTTAGTAGGGGTGGGGGCTGTGCGAGATCGGAGAAGCCCATCCAGTTTTATGATTCGGTTATGCTCATTTCTAAGCACTCAGGGCCTAGCTTTGGTGCTGAATCTTATAAGTAGATTGAAGGGGATCAATATCAGCTCATCTCGTCACAATATACATACGCAGGGAGGGGTTAACTAAAGGTTCCATACACTGCTTGGTTTCCCTGCTTCAGGGAGATGCCGAACGGAGTTTGAACTTGACTTGGTCTCAACGGTCCCAAAGTTTCTCTTTTGTACCACCACCATCGACGATGAGCTCTACCTGACGTCCATCTTTGCTGTATTTCTTATGCCTTTACTTCTGCTTTGGTATAGCCCCAAGTGCAGGTCCATTTCGTTGGTGTGTACAAGGGGTTCGGATGCATGTACTCGGCGTCTCAACTGGTTTTCATCGCTGCCAGGCTTCACCTGAGAATCCATTGGCCGAATGCTCTTGTGGCCTCAGTTTGTGGACTGGGAATATGCTTCCATGCACGTCCGTATTGGGTTGGTTGATTCCCTGAACAACACCCTCTGTCTTTAAGACAGCTTGTCTCATCTGGGCCATTGGATTCTTTACGTTTAGACCAGGTCGCCAGCGGCCCATTCCGTCCCTTATCCCGACCTGAATTTTGAAATTTTGTGCATGAATCGCAATCAGGGATTTCGTGATAGTTTTTCTCCTCTCACAAGACGTGAGTATGGTTGTACGTTTGACAGTTTATGCATGACATTGCAATATCAGCTCAATAAGCTTGCATTGTATCAGTACGTAGGATTTGTAGAGCCTTGACGTATTGGCGCGAGACTGAGACTTATTGTGTCGCGTACTTCGAGTCAACGACCCAGACAACGCATTGATTCAGGAAGTCTTGAAAGATGAGCGAACGTGCTTTGTTACTCATATACTGCCCAACATTTACAGGGTCACCGCCATGTGGTCAAAGGATTACACCTGTTGTAAGTACATCATGATCCATTACGAGAAACCACAATAAAACATGACCATTTCAATGTCATAAGACCCGGGCCTGACTTGGATTGGCTTGCGTTTCACTGATCGTCGCTTTATTGCACCCCAGTCCGGAAAACGGGAGGCTGCTTCCGATCAGAGTCTGATGAAGTGTTTTTGCGGAGACATTAGTGCCTCTCGATTGGCTTCCGTACGGCAAGTAATGTGGGGCAGTCCTGGGACTCGAATGGAGTGGAATGGCCAATCAAGAGCGTTGATGAGTTTGAACCTTTTGTATTCTCCATATACGGGCGCTACAAGCACTATTATGGGACATTGCACTCGGTTAAAAGCTAACCGTTGATGCTTGTAAAGATTGTTAACAGTCTTGGCCGCAGCTGTATCCGGAGATGGACCAATTATTCTTTCGTCAAGGTTTTGATGGTTGCATGTATCCGGGTAGAAAATGCATTGACCTGATATAATATGTAAAGGGTGACGGCACAGTAGTGCTGACTCAGGGCCCAACGAAAATACATAAATACTCTCTGAACGTGTGCCATAGGATTCAGCAAGGCATTGTTCCTCTCCTCTTTCTCCAGGTGAGCCTTCGAGTACTCCACACATGTTTCAACACGAGTACTGACCAACACGAGTATCACTAGACACACAGAACAATGGTTAAGCTACCTTCTATCGGTGTTGCCCTCCTGACATTGGTGGCTTCTTCGATGGCTGTCCCCGCACCACAGTCTCTATCTGGCACTGCACTCGAGCTGGAAAGCCGCGACTTGATAAACAACTGTGGTGATTCGGATTTCATCAACCAAACTAGTGGTGGATCGCCTTTCGTGTCCGACTGTCTTCAAATAGCTGCAAACATCGCAGGAGGTGGAAGCTGGGTAAGTGTCTACAGTGTACACCTACGGTCTATGCATAACTGACACCTTTTCAGGCTGTTGCTCTGCTCACGCATCGCCAGCTCGTGCAATACGGAACGTGCGCATTTGGTGTGCAAGGTGGCTTTTGGTTGGGTGTTACGAATTATAAAGTTGGGAATGCGGATATTATTGATCTTATCAATGATTCTGTTTCGAGGTTTCAGTGGAATGGGAGGGTCGGAGCCAAGGGTAGCATGCCTTGTCGATCTGACCCGAGTCAGTTCTTTGTTACGCCAATTGAGTGGGGTATTTACCATACCTGAGATTTTAACTCGGGCGACGGTGTATTATCGTCATTATAATGTTGTTGTAAACTCGATTTGCCAGTGTGTAACTACGTATTATATTTCGACAACAAGAGCAATCTATCTGTACTCTGACTCGATGTTTTAAATAACAGTCTGAAAAGTTGCATTCCTTGACTTGCCTCTCGGGTCGTTTTCGAAGTTCTCTATTATTTCACCCCGCCTCACCAGTCACCAACCTATCTTCGCTTGTCTTCCGCTACAGATAAGATAACGGGCAAACATCACCACAATCTAATCAGGACGCGCCAGATTCCCGTCCCTTGAAGCTGTGCATCTCGTCCCAACTTATTCTATAAATAGCACAAGTTACAACACCCAACGGGCCTGCCGCAACCAACCCTTTCGAGACTCGATTCCAACTCAAGCACCCCACAAGCACCTGGACATCACACATTGACGTGTAACTGAGCCGTGTGAAAC